>JAKSZT010054487.1:536561-559830 GCA_026826555.1 Tolypeutes matacus | reverse complement strand
ACAGATATGATGGTGATCAATGGCACAACCCAAGAAATAAAAAAGACGCAGGATTCACATAACAGCAGATTTGAACAGGCAGAAGAAAGAATTAGTGATGTGGAAGAGAATACATCTGAAATCAAACAGATAGTAGAACAGATAGACAAAAAGATAGAGAAAATCCAGCAGGGACTCAGGGAATTAACCGACAACACAAAAACACACAAACATACGCATTATGGGCATCCCAGAAGGAGAAGAGAAGGGAAAGGGAACAGAAGGAGTGTTGAGGGAAATAATGGCTGAAAACTTCCCAACCCTATTGAGAGAGATGGATGTGCTGATCCAGGAAGCACAGCGCACCCCAAACGGTATAAATCCCAACAGGCCAACTCCAAGACATATACTTGTCAAAACGTCCAATACTCAAGACAAAGAGAAAATACTCAAGGCAGCAAGAGAAAAGAGAACCATCACATACACAGGAAGCAAAGTAAGATTAAGTGCTGATTTCTCAGCTGAAACCATGGAGGCAATAAGATGGTGGTATGACATAGTCAAAGTACTAAAAGAAAAAACTTCCAGCCACAAATTCTCTATCCAGCAAAACTGGCAATCAAAAATGGTGGAGAGTTCAAAATATTCACAGATAAACAGAAATGAAGACAGTATGTCAATAAGAAACCTACACTTCAAGAAATACTACAGGAAGTTCTACAAGTTGAAAGGAAAAAAATAAGGGAAAGAGAGTTGGAGGAGAGTTTAAAAACAACTAAAAAGACAAAAACAGAAACAAAACAACATATGACATACATTAACCCAAAGAAAAAATGGCTGAAGTAAGAAATTCGTTGTGAGTAATAACACTGAATGTTAATGGATTAAATTCACCATTCAAGAGATGCAGATTGGCAGAATGGATAAGGAAATGTGATCCATCTATATGCTGTCTACAAGAAACCCACATTCGACCCAGGGATTCATGGAGGCTGAAAGTGAATGGCTGGAAAACAATTTTCAAAACTAACAATAGCCAAAAAAAGGACAGGACTAGCTATTCTAATATCAGACAAAATAGACTTTAAATGCAAAACTATTGTAAGAGACAAAGATGGACACTATATATTAGTAAAAGGGGTAATCTCTCAAGAAGAAAGAACAATCATAAACATTTGTGAACCTAATTGGGGTGCCTCAAAATACATGAGGCAAACTCTGGAAAAACTAAGTGTAGAAATAAACACCTCTACAATTATAGTGGGAGACTTTAATACACCATTATCATCATTAGACAGAACATCTAGACAGAGAATCAGTAAAGACACAAAGGCTCTCAACAATACATTAGAGGACCTGGACTTAATAGACATATACAGAACACTACACCCAAATACAGCAGGATTTACATTCTTCTTGAGTGCACATGGATCAGACTCCAAGATAGACCACATGCTAGGCCATAGAATAACTTTCAATGAATTCAGACAGATTGAGATTATACAAAGTAATTTCTCTGACCACAATGGAATGAAATTGGAAATCACTAAGGACCAGAGAAACAGGTTAGGCACAAGGATATGGAAGTTAAACAACACACTCTTAGACAAACAGTGGGTCAAGGAGGAAATGTCAAAAGAAATCAGTAACTACCTTGAAACTAACGAAAATGACAACAGAACATATCAAAACCTATCGGATGCAGCGAAAGCAGCCCTGAGAGGGAAGTTCATAGCCATAAATACATATATTAAAAAAGAAGAAAGAACTAAAATTGAAGACCTAACTGCACACTTGGAGGAACTGCAAAAACAACAACAAATTAAACCTAAAGGAAGTAGAAAGAAGGAAATAACAAAGATTAGAGCAGAACTAAATGAAATAGAGATAAAAGCACTTGAAAAAATAAACAAAACCGAAAGCTGGTTCTTCAAGATGATCAATAAAATTGACAAACCCTTAGCCAGACTAACAAAGAGAAAGAGAGGGTAGATGCAAATACACAAAATAAGGAATGAAGAAGGGGATATCACCACCGACCCCACAGAAATAAAGAGTATCATAAGAGGATACTTTGAAAAATTATACACCAATTAGAATGATAATTTAGAGGTAACAGACAAATTCCTAGAAACTCGCAAACAGCCTACACTGATGAAAGAAGAAATTGATGAACTCAACAACCAATTCCAAGTAAAGAGATAGACTCAGTCATCAAAACTCTCCCAACTAAGAAAAGTCCAGATTCAGACAGCTTCACAGCTGAATTCTACCAAACATTCTGGAAAGAGCTAACACTAATTCTGCTTAAGCTCTTCCAAAAAAATAGAAGTAGAAGAAATATTGCCTAACTCATTCTACGATGCCAACATTACCTAATACCACAAGAAAGGAAAATTACAGACCAATTTCTTTAATGAACCTAGATGTTAAAATCCTGAACAAAATACTTGCTAATTACATTTAACAACATATCAAAAAGAATATACACCTTGACCAAATGAGTTTCATCTTGGGTGTGCAAGGATGGTTCAATATAACAAAATCAATCAATGTAATACACCACATAAACAGATTGAAAGAAAAAAATCACATGATCATCTCTATAGATGCAGAAAATGCATTTGACAAAATATAGCACTCTTTCCTGATAAAAACACTGCAAAAGATAGGAATAGAAGGAAACTTTCTGAATATGATAAAAGGTATATATGAAAAACCCAAAGCTAGTATCACCTTCAATGGTGAAATCCTAAAAGCCTTCCCTCTGAGATAGAGAACAAGAAAAGGATGCCCACTATCACTACTCCTATTTAACATTGTCTTAGAAGTAATTGCTTGAGCACTGAGGCAAGAAAAGGACAAAAAAGGCATCCAGATTGGAAAAGAAGAAGTAAAAATTTAATTATATGCAGACGACATGATCCTATACATAGAAAGCCCAAGAAATCTACAACATAGCTTCTAGAACTTATAAAGGAGTTCAGTAATGTTGCAGGCTATAAGATCAATGCTCAAAAATCAGTAGCATTTCTGTACACCAATAACGAGCAATCTGAGGAGGAAATCAAGAAAAAATACCATTTACAATAGTAACTAAAAGAATCAAATACCCAGGAATAAATTTAACTAAAGATGTAAAGGACTTATATACAGAAAACTACACAACACTGTTAAAGGAAATCAAAGAAGACTTAAATAAATGGAAAAATATTCCCTGTTCATGGATAGGAAGACTAAACATCATCAAGATGTCTATCCTACCCAAACTAATCTACAGATTTAATGCAATCCCAATAAAAGTCAACACTGTATTTTTTAAGGAACTGGAAAAACTAGCCACAAAATGTATTTGGAGAGGCAAGAGGCCCCGAATTGCCAAAGACACATTGAAAAAGAAAAATGAAGTTGGAGGTATCACATTACCTGACTTTAAAACATACTACAACGCTACAGTGATCAAAACTGCATGGTATTGGCACAAGGGTAGAACTACTGACCAATGGAACGGAATTGAGAGTTCTGATATAGATCCTCACATATACAGTCATCTGATAATCGACAAGGCCACCAAGCCCACTCAGTTGGGAGAGAATGGCCTCTTCAACAAATGGTGCTTGGAGAACTGGATATCCATATCCAAAAGAATGAGAGAGGAATACCATCTCACACCTTATACAAAAATGAACTCAAGATGGATCAAAGACTAAATATAAGAGCCAAAATCATAAATGGCTTGGAAGATAATGTGGGAAGCATCTATAGGACCTTGTAATAGGAAATGGTTTCATGAACTTCACAGCCAAAGCACGAGCAGCAAGAGAAAAAATAGCTAAATGGGATCTCCTCAAAATTAAAAACTTCTGCACCTCAAAGGGCATTATTAAGAAAATAAAAAGACAGCCTACCCAATGGGAGAAAATATTTGACAACCATATATCTGATAGGAGCCTAATATTCTGCATATATAAAGAAATCCTACACCTCGAAAATAAAAAGACAGACAACCCACTTAAAAAATGGGCAAGTGACCTGAAAAGACACTTCTCCAAGGAAGAAATACAAATGGCTAAAAAGCACATGAAAAAATGCTCGACATCGCTAGCTATTAGGGAAATGCAAATCAACACCACAATGAGATACCATCTTACACCCATCAGAATGGCAGCTATTAAAAAACAGCAGACTATAAGTGTTGGAGAGGTTGTGGAGGAATAGGAACCCTCATCCACTGCTGGTGGGATTGTGGACTGGTCCAGCCACTGTGGAGGACAGTTTGGTGATTCCTCAGAAAACTAACAATAGATCTTCCATATAATCCAGCAACTCCACTGCTGGGTATATTCCCAGAAGAATTGAAAGCAAAGACACGAACAGATATATGCACACCAATGTTCATAGCGGCATTGTTCACAATTGCCAAAAGCTGGAATTAGCTCTGGTGCCCATCAACAGAGGAATGGATAAGCAAAATGTGGTTCATACATACAATGGAATATCACTCAGCTGTAAGAAGGAATAAAGTGCTAACACACGGAATAACATGAATGAATCTTGAAGACCTTATGTTGAATGAAGCAAGCCAGGCATTGAAGGATGAACAGTATATGACCTCACTGATTTGAATTGAAGAAAGTGAGCAGTCTCTGAGAACCATTGTCTGAACAAGAGAGATAGAAGAGTAGGTTGTGAGCCATCACCCATATGGACATAATGTACGATAAAGTGATAGAGTATAGTTGCATATTGAAGGATAGAACAGGTGGGTAGTGATATTACTGGGTTTGGTGATGCAGGCTTAACAGGTGGGTAGATTATGAAGGGCAGGTTAGAATACCCAGGGCATGTAACTATGAATCTTGTCTTCCCATGAGTCAAGACAGGGGAGTGTCATATGCCCCAGGGAGTTGGGGAGGTAGGAACAGAAAAGATCAAATGGGGTATTTAGAGGTCATGGGAAATGTTTTTCATTACCTTACAGTAATGGACACAGGGCATAGTAAATATCATAAAAAATTATTAAACTGTACCGTCTAAATTGTAAACTATACTGTAAACCATTGACAATGTTTAGTAGCTGTAGTTCACTATCTGTATAACAGTTATAACAATGCTACCATCCACACACACACACACACAGAAAATGTTTTAATATGGGGTTAGGAAGGGGGAGGAAGGTTGTGTACATGGGAATCTCTAGTATTCAGTGTGTGACTTTACTGTGACCTAAATCTTCTTTGAAAACTAAATGAAAATTTGGGAGACACTGGAGAAAGATGGGGGGGAAGGTGTCACGGTACACACTGGACATCCAAAAATGCAGTGATAAAGGAGAAAAAAAAATAATTAAAAAAAATATTTTTGCGTGTGTTTTCCCATTTTCTTTTTTTGAATGTCCCCATCCGGATTTTACTTTTAGTTCTTTTTTTCTGAGTTTCCTTATATTTTATCTCTTGCATTTAAGCTTATCATTATTATTTCATTTTCCTATTAATTCTATTTGATTATTATATGGGCTTCATCTTCAAGGAAGGTTTAGACCACAGAAGGGTTACAATGGGGGCTGCAGAGGATCATTGGTGGGTGTGTCTGGGATGGGGGATTCATGGGAGTAAATTCATCTGAATATACATGAAAGATATATAAAATTGTTCAAATGATCGAGGGATGGGGCTTGGTCACGGTGGGTAGACAATCACTCAGTAATTGAGGGAATTCTGTATTCCCAGCCTGGGGAGCTCTGCCACATTCTCCAAGGGAGTAGCAACAGTCCCCTGAGTGCAGGGACAGTGTCTGGCAAAAGAGGATGGCCAACTGTTGGGTTCTTGTTATTGATGACTAGCCTTATGAGTGTTTGCTCTTGTAATTAAAATTGGCCTACTGTTATGGGGTGCCTAAAGGTTGCCATCTGAGAACCTCCTTATTGCTCAAATGTGGCCTCTCTCTAAGCCAAACTCACCATATGAATGCATTACCTTCCCCCTACATGGGACATGATTCCCGGGGATGAGCCTCCCTGGCAATGAGGGATTAATACCAAGTGCCAACTGGAAACATGACTGGAAAAAAACCTTGAATAAAAGGGGGAAAAGGTAAAGACAAATGAGTTCATGTGGCTAAGACACTTCAAAGAGAGTTGGGAGTTCATCCCAGAGGTAATGCTTATGCACACCTCAGTAGGATCTCATAGAACACCAAAGTGGATATGACCCCATACAGAGGGGCTCCTGAGGGCTCTGGAGACACCAGGTCCTATATAAGGGGGGATAGCCCCAGAGATTGACACCTTATCAATAGGCTCTACTTTGGAATCTGTGCTCCTGAGAGTGATAGAGTTGGACTCAAATAAGACCTCCCTGGGCATAGTTCATCAGTCCCTTCTATTTAAACCTATATGTTAGGCTGGAGTTTGTAGGTGTACTTCCAGAGACTGGAGCCTCTGGCCTGCCCTTATGCCTGCTTGCCTGGAACCTTGGTGGAGCTGCAACTCCTACTCTACAGCTCAATGGACTCACCCAAGCCACATGGTGAGGAGACAATGATGGACAACAGCCATCCCAGGGAATGGAGAGAGCGTGCAGCTGAAGGCAGGATAATCCCATCCACCGTATCCATGGGATATAAGCCCACCCTCACTTGGAGGTGGAGTGGACATCACCATTCCAGTCCCCTCAGGAGTGGGGGAAGAGCTATGGACTAGAGTGGACTTAATGGTATTCTGTTGTAGACATATTGTGACTCAAGCAATGGAAGAAATAATAGTGAGGTGGAGCCAGTGGCCACTAGATGCTTTTGGGGCAGGGAGGGGAAGGGCAGTTTTAAAATAGGGGCTTTTTCAGGACTTGGGGGTTGTCCTGAGTGACATTGTGGTGACGGATATAGGCCATTTTTCATCAGCATATACCATGCAGAACTGTGTGGGAGAGAGTGTGGTCTATGATGTGAACTGTGGTCTATGCTTAGTGGCAAAGCCCCAAGATGTGTATATCCATTGCAGGTGTTGTGCTACACTAATGAAAGATGTTTATGTGAGATGTTATGGGAGATATGGGAGGTGGAGATCATGGGAATCCCTGTAATTTTTGTGTAACATTTATGTAATCTAAGCATACTTAAAAAATATATGAAAAAAAAATAAAGGAAATTAGAAAAACTATATATGAACAAAATGAAAATTTCAATAAAGAGATAGAAATTATAAACAGGAAACAAATAAATTCTGGAGCTGAAAAGTAAAGTAACTGAAAGGAAAAATTTAGTAAAGAGATTCAATAGAAAATCTGAGCAGGTGGAAGTGTTGGTGAATTTGAAGACAACTGAAATTATCAGGTGTGAGGAGCAGAAAGAGAAAAGAAGAAATACAGAGCCTGAGGGACCTCTGAGACACCATCAAGCATACAAACGTACAGATTATATGATTCCAGAAGGATAAGAGAGAGAAAGGGATAAAAAGTATTTGAAGAAATAATGGCCAAGAATTCAGATCAGATAAAAGACATGAATATACACAATCAAGGAGTGAACTTTAGGCAGGATAAACTGAATGAGATCCACTAGACACAATAAAAGTTAAATAGTCAAAACCCAAAGGAAAAGAGAGAATCTTGAAAACAGCAAGAGAGAGACAGCTCATCATTACAAGAGATCCTCAATAAAATTAACAACCAGCTTCTTCTCAGAAAGTATGGAGGCCAGAAGGCAGTGTGAAAACATTTAAAGTGCTGAAAGGAAAACTGTCAACCAAGAATTCTATATCCATCAAAACTGTCCTTCAAATATGAAGGAGAAATAAAAACATTTCCAAATAAACAAAAGCTGAGGGAGTTCATTACCATTAGACCTGCCCTGCAAGAAATGCTAAAGGGAGTCCTCCATGTTGAAAGAAAAGGATACTAGAAAGTTACCTGAAGCCATATGAAGCAATAAAGACCTCCAATAAAGGTGACAATATGAGTAAATATAAATGCCAATGATATTGAATTTTTGGCTTGTCATGCTACTTTTTCTTCTTGCATAGTTTAATACACAAATGGATAAAATATAATCATACAGGCATTTGCACACCGATATTCATAGCAGCATTATTCAGAATTACCAGAAGATGGAAACAACCCAAGTATCTATCAACCAATGAATGCATAAACAAAATGTGGCATATACACACGATGGACTACTGTGCTGCTGTAAGAAGAAATGAAATTGGGACACATATGTTAACATGGATGAACCCTGAAGACATTATGTTAAGTGAAATAAGCCAAACACAAGAGGACAGAGATGTATTAATAATAGGGGGCATGGAAAAAATATACCAAATGTACACTATACACCATAGTTAGTGGTAATAGTCTGATGATATTATCTCATAATCTGGAACAAATGTTCCACAACAATGTAGTGAGTTGGTAGAGGGGTGTTGTATGGGAATTCCACACATGATCATGATTGTTTTGTAAGTTCACAACCTCTCTAATAAAATATATATTAAAACACACACACACACACACACACACAAAGGAACTTGGACACCGCAGAATGAGAAGCCACAGGAAGAGCAAGAAGCTAGAAGTCAATGGAATCCAGAATAGAAAGGAGAAGATGCTGCCATATGCAGTGCCACGTGACAGAAAAGATAATATGTGTCATTTATAATCTATATATTAAGACCCTTAGTCAAAGACATATTAGTCTTGGTTTCCAATTTTCTTAATGGCTGGATGATGTTGAGCCTTCCATATATTGAGTATCTGCAGATACTAAACCTCAGAATTTGGCATGTAATAGATACCTTGTATTATTAGTAACCCTAATAAAACGACAGTATAGCAACCTTGTGGGACAAGTAATTCTTCAGTATATTCTTTATGACATTGAGCCAATTGGGCCATTTACTATTTCGTGCTGCCTTTCTGTAGTAAACAGAAAAGATTTTCTTATTATCTGAAACTTTCATGACATTTGTTTTTATGTTTTAATTGACAAATAATTTCAGCTACTTTTAATAGAGGCTCTGCTGTCCTCTGCTATTATAAAACATTGTTTATGTTTAACTCAGGGAAAATTGGCCTGGAAATAAATTTGGAAATTTCCTTCAGAATAATGGTAAAATCCATAAAATTGGGACTTCTTTTGTAAATCTAGATATTGATATAATTTCAATTTGAGGGAGTTGAGGCAAGAGTTTATTCAACTCTGTTGGATGCATTTTCCACAGATAAGATGAAAGCTTTCACTTCTCTTTGGAGCAAGGAGTATTGTTGGTAGGAGAAAGCTGTCTAATTTAGATGCTGCACCCAGTGAGCTGTGGTCTAATCATAGTTAAGAAAGTAATCCATTTAGACTTAAAGCCTTAGAATCAGTGTTGGAGAATGTCTTCATCCTGGTCTGAGCTCCTTCCCCTCTTAGCCTTCTTTCCTGGGTTTCCGGAGGGCTATGGTCCAAAAAAATTTACTCCCTAACCCACTCCTGGCTCTCTTTGACATTTTCATTTATTAATATATAAATACATGTTTGAGTAAGTTTTGTAGCCAAGGCAGAAAAATTTAGCCTCTCACTGACTTTCCTCATGTGAGGCTCAATTCTCCTCCTCCTCTTCTATTTTTGCCATAAATACATTTGGCTGGTTTTTGGCATATTTAATACCACTTCTCCAAATTTCCATATGAATCCTGACTGAAAAGTATTCAAGAGTTTTCCACCTCCTCCTCCTCCTCATTCTCATCCTCCTCCTCCTCCTCCTCCCATCCTTTGCAGGTTCTTCAAGGCTCTTCTAGGTAGAGAGTGGATTTGGGGATGGGTCGGCCATATGAAAGACCTTGACCAGGGGCTTGTGATAGCCTAAGAGATTATTTTGGCCTCTGCTATTCGTGGCTATCTTGATTCTACATAAAAATGGTCCAAATTTAGGTATAAAACCAAGAGATAAAACTTAGTAAGAGACTTTTGAATTACATAGGATATTGGGGATTTGAAACGCATCCTTTGAAACACACTTATGTAGTTTCACCTCAAACAGAAACTCTGCACCCATTAAGCAAAAACTCTTCTCTCTCCTACTAAAAATGACATTTCTGAGTGTTCCTGTTAAATGGGGGAAAAAAGTAAAACTATTTCAGGTTAAAACATATTCTACATCTACGTAGAGACCTAATGACTCCCATGCTTGCCTTTGTCCTGCAGGCTGTGAGCTGGGAGAAAGAGATTATATTGGTATCATTTAATGGTTAGTTCTGCCACTGTTTGATGATGTTTAATGACCTCTCTTAGATAATTATGTTCAACTTTATATTTTATTTTACATTTAGGATATTTTCCATTTTTAATTACTTCCTCAAGTTATGCTAACTTATTAAACCTAATTAAATAGCTATTTTCACTAAAAAGAATGATACTTTTCCACAGCCTATTAAGCTGTTGCTAGTCCAAATGCAGTTATGATAGTTTCGTCTTTGCAAAAGGGAAAAAATATAGAGCTTGCTTTTATTATCAGAGAGGTTAGGAGGAACATGGCTTCCTATAGTATTTCTCCATTACTTCACTGTCTGATACCATCTTTTTTTTTAGTTTTCTTCACTGGCTGTTTGGAGGGTAATTAAGTATACAGCTTGTAAACCTGAAGAAGGCATCTCTGTGGCATGCTAAGGGTTGCAACATCTCCTGCAGCTTCCACAACAACTTCTGATTGAATTATTGCAGTAATTCAATTCAGTTCTGACTCTTAACTACCTGGAGTCAGGGCACAGGCTAAGGACCACCCTCTCTAACATTACTCTTGAGGAATTCTTAACCAGGGGTCCGTGGAAAGATTTCAGGGGGTCCATGAGCTTGAACTGAAAAAAAATAAATCAACTTTTATCTTTGTTTTCTTTATTTTTGTGACCTGTAACTGAAATCTAGCATTTCCTTCACTTATGAATGTATGCAATAAATAAATTATAGTGGTATTCATTTCACCTGACTGGCAAAGGGGTCCATGGAATAAAAAGGTTAAGAGCCCCTGCTTCAGGCACCAGCCATGTTTGGGGAGCCAGGCTACCTGCACTTCTGACCAACTGCCTATAAATTTGGGGATTCCCACCGCCCCCTCCCATTTGATAACTTGTTAAAACAACTCAGAACTCACTGAAAGCACTACACTTATGATTAGAGTTTTATTATATTAAAAAGATAAAAAAAAAGAAGCCCCAAAAGACTCATTTAGCAAGGTCTGGGAGGGGTCTCAAGAGCAAGCCCCCATGTCCTCTTCCTATGGAATCAGAGCACTTTACCCTCCAGGCACAGTGATGCTATGAATCATTGAAGCTCTTTTGAGCTTCAAATGTCCTGAGTTTATAGGGTGTTCCTTATATAGGCATCATTGGTGAAATCAGTGTCTTATGATTAAAAATCTCCAGTGCCTGCCGCTCTCCCAGAGGTAGGGAAAGTTGGTGGCTATAGACTGATATGACTCAAAGCCCCAACCCCCTAATCACCTGGTTGGTCCTTCTGGGGTGGCCAGCCCCCCACCCTGAGACTGCAAACATGGTTGCCCCACCTACAATCTCCTTAACATTTGAGCCATCAGGTGTGGTCCTGGTTCCACCATGAATAACAAGATACTCCTCTAACAGGAAATTCCAAAGATACAAAGATTACCACCCTAGGAACTGGGGACTAAGGCCAGTCAAATTTTTCATTATGCCACAGGTGTGAACCTTTGGTGGATGGCTGTATTTATCAGAGATTTTAAAATCTAAATTTATTTCAGGTTAGCAATGGCATGGCCCACTGCTCACCTCATTCTTCTAAGAATGGAAAAGTAAATCCTCTTTCCACAGTCAGTCCCTTCTCTGTTATTGTTTCCATTGATTGGCAGAAGAAAGTTGTTAAAGGTAACTTTCTAGAAAGTTCACAGTTGGTGTTTTGGGTTTCTCATAAACCTATTCGTATTCTAACATTTCTTTCAGCATGTGGGCTCACTGTGGTAGGAGCCTAAGGTTGTGGTTACCATATTAGGAAAAAAGCACATCAGATATTAGTCTCTTAAAATAGCACTACTTTGAGTAGTATGCATCGGAGTAACTGGTAGGCTTGATGATGGAAGTGCTGGCATAAGGCTCTAGGCTATGGACTTCTAGGTTCTTGGCTTATGTCGCATAAAAGAATTTAAGGACATGCCATAGGGTAGGCAAGGAAGTAAAGGGTTTATTAAGAAGCAAGAAAATGAGATAAGTACACAATCTGAGGCATGAACTGTGGGCATGCTGCAGGGTGAATCATGCATGTGGGGGCCCCAGTTTAGGTCTTTTAAAACCTTTGCTCCTCCTTTTTCATAATGTTGGGGAGGGGCCCCAGCTGTCTGCTGTTCTGATTGGTTACCTCACTTGTTTAATTCTCCAGGGGCCAAAGGTGAGAGATTTTGAAGGTATCTGGGCCTCCCCCTTGACCCTGAACGAGATTCTTGTTCCAAATGGAATTCTCATGGCCTGGGTCTTACGGGGTCTTTCTGGCTTTATTTTTGGTGGCAGCCTTTTCCTCAGGGGGTTTCAGGGCAGGGTTTCACAACCACGTGTCCCATGGCCATGTTGTCTGTCGGCCATGTTGTCTGCAAGGCCTCAGCCACCTTCCCCCTTTCACTATACTAAACTGCCTCAGACAGTTCAGTCACTTTCCCATAAGATGAACTAACAGATTGAAAGATGATAAAAATAATTGCCAATAAATTTTTAAATAAAATTTATGCAATGCAGATCATAAATATATAAAGAAGTTCTTCAGTATATTTACATATTAATTCCTGCCTAAAATGAAGCAAAAATCTGGATGTTTGAGACGGCCCATAAATTGAAATTGAGTGCAAAGAGTTGGAAGAAAACATGAAGAACCCAGAAGCACAGTTGCCTCAATTTTGCCAGGACGGGATTCTCTTGCTGCTCAGTACCTGTCTCCTGTGTTTCATTAGATGCCAATGTAAACTCATCCTTGACCTGTGGCTGGGATCCAAGCCACTATGGGCTGGAAAACTGCTGTTTAGACAGATGGGGCCAAATACAGGCAGTCTGACGAATGTGGCAGTGCGTTAGCTAACTTGCTGGGAGCCTTTCATAATAGTGTGACTAGGAGGACGTGTTGTGGCTGATCTCGCTGTTAGCTGTTTGAACATCCTGAATTTTAGAAATTAAGTCTTTTTAACCTTTAGGGGTTAAGATGAACCCCTCTCGATGATAAAAATAGTTATCATACTAAAATCTAATCTCTCCTGGCTTTTTATGAGTGAGAATAAGATGAGCTTTGCTAATACTTTTATTTTATTTTTTTAATGTGTCCTCCTTTACTTTGGAATGTTCACCTGGGCTGATTTTCTAAGTCTCAAGTTTAGCTATGCTAGATGACATTGTGAACTAGTAGTAACATGTGCAAACATTTTTGTCGCATCACACCATCACTTGACTGGGACTGTAGAAGATTAGAATTTGGATACAAAGTTTAATCAAATCAAAAATATATTTTGCAATTTCTTGTTGTCATTGCTGTCACCCATGCCAGCAAACTTGGGGTCATCCGAGAGCCCTTCCAATTACTCCAGCTGACAACAATCCAATTGGTCACCAGACTGTGTTTTTCACCTTTTTTATCCTTCTCCAGAGCCTCATTCCCATGGTGTTACTTTGACCTTGCTTTCTATTCTGTGACAGGTTTCTGTCTGGTGTTCTTGTGAATCTTTCAAATGGCCAATAGAATGCTCTTTCTAAAACTCAATCCGACTGTTATCTTGCTTAAAACTCTTAAATGATTCTAAATATCTAAAAATTAAGGCCCAACTCCCTTGGCCTATCAGGCTTTCAGGTTCTTAACTGTCTGTGACCCTATAGTCATCATTTCTCCTTCCCTTGCCTGAGGTGCCTGAACCTTCTCTGGCAGTACAGATGTGCTTTCAGCAGTTTTGTACCCAGATCAACACGTTTTCATACCAAGGAAAAATTTTTTTTGCAATGAAGAATCCTTATTTCATTGACTAGAACAATATCACTGAGATCATTGGAACTTGTAGGCACTGAAAATTTAGTATGGTGCTGTTTGAAAAGTAACAACACACCCACTGCTTTCTAATCTTTGATTCTGAAAGGCTGAGGGTTCAGTGTGAAGTTACTTAGGCTGTGTATATGGCATGCGGGCCATGGTTTGTTCATTTCCTATAGATTCTGTGAATGAGGCATATTTTTAACTCCATTCTCACTGAAAGTCTTTTATCACTATATTAATACTCATTATCTGACCTATCATACATTATTACAACAACCATTTTAATGGTCTCCTTTGTTGGACCATGAGTTCCATGAACTCAAGGACTTTAATCCCAACTGATTACACAGAGGCACACTCAATAAAAATTTGTTGAATCAGTCACATGGCAATGTTAGTCTGGTAGGTTTGTTATAAAATTATTTACATACTCTTATAGAAAACTTTGGAAAAAAAGAAAGCCAACTTTAATTCCACAAACCAGAGATAATATTTTGGCTTATTTTCTTCTAGATTAACTTTCTGTAGCACACTATATACATTACAGTTGGGATCAGGGCTAAAGGTATAATTTTTTAACATTATACCATGAACATTTTTACCATGTCTTAATATTTTTCTAAATCTATTTCTCAAAATAGAATTATTAGAATAAGGGATCTGACATAGTAAGACTCATATAATGACAAATTACTTTAGAGAATTGTTTTTAGGCAGTTTTCACTTTTGTTATCAGAGTAGAGGTGTTTGGTTTTGCTGCATTTTGCTAATATTGAATATTTAGTAATATTATTTTTTAAACTTTTACCACATCATATTACATCTCATCACAAGATGAGAAGTATTTCCATTCCTTTGGTTGTTAATGATGGCCAATTTTTTAAAGTTTGGTATTCATTTATATTTCTTTTTCTGAGAAATGACTATTTAATAGCCTTTATCCATGTTTCTATTGCAATTTTGGTGTTTCTTTTATTTAATGGAAAAGAGATAAAATATTACGAATAGCAACCATTTCTAGTTTATTATAATCATTTTTAGATTGTTTGCCTTTGGGGTTTATTTATGATTATATTGTTGTGAGGTATTACATTTTTCAATGTTATACATATTTGTCATTTATTCCATTTTTGTCTATAAACCATTTTATACTCAAAGTTTAGAAATTTTCTTTCATTTTAAAAATGTGATTACTTTTTAGGATTTAACATTTTATCCCTCTGGGATTTATTTTGATATTTTGTATGAGGCAAAGCATTATTTTAACTTTTTCTATTAATTTTTTGGTCAATTTTCATACCTGTAAAACACCATTTTACAGATAGATAGATAGATGATAGATAGATAGATCGATCTCAACTGTTGTTCACCTCTATCTTGCTCAATAAGTGGTGTAAATATTGGTGCTAACACCTGATACTCAAATGGAACTCATTAAAAAAGAGAACCTGATGGGAAAAAGAAGAAGAAACTAACAATGATTACTATTTTATTTTCTCTATGGGCCTTGCTTCTCAGCTTCATGCTTCAGTTTTGGCTGCTAGTGATCCTTGAGTCCTCTTTCTCATATGGCAGTATCAAAATGGGAGAGATCCCTTTTCTGTGTCTCTCCTCTCTCTGACTCCATTTATATAAGGCCCAGAAAGAAGACAGAGACTGAACCTAGTTCATGCCTCACTGATGTAGTCTGGTCAAAATTGATCTAATTAAGAAACTTTAACTGAATCTAATGTAATCAAAGGGTCTCATACCCACCAGAATGGATTAGTTCAAAAACATAATCTTTTCTGGGATTCACCAATTAAAAAATTTTTTTATTATTATTTTTATTTGGGGGTGGGGCTACCAAATTTAAACTATTACAGAGGCCACAAGTCAAAGCAGAGCCAATTTGCAAAGAAAGTGAAAGGTGCTTGTGCTCCTGACATTCAAGATAATCATTATCATATCACTAGCTGGGTACAAACTTAAGGAACAGACAGCTCAGGAACTAAATCCCAGAGTAAACACTTTACAAAATTAAAATATAGACTGTGCAATGAAAGATTACAAGACATCAGGAAATGATGACCCAAAGGAATAAAATAAAATATTTTTTTATTTCAAGATAAAAATCCAGAAATCATCAATAAAAAGGACCAGCCTTTGGACTTACCAGAGAGAGATTTTTAAAAAATGATCTTAAATATGCCCAAGGAGATAAAAGACAACATGGAAAAAGGGCTAAATGATCTGAAGAAGATAATGAATGATCAATACTGAATATCTTTGAAATTATCATTAGGAACCAAAAAGAAATACTGGAATTGACAAACACAATAATGGAAATGAAAAATTCCTTAAACAATTTCAACAGTAGATTGGGGTGTCAGAAATAAAAGCAGTGATTTTGAAGACAAAACCATTGAAATAATTCAGGTTAGGACCAGAAAGAAAAAAAAGCATAAATAAGAATGAATGGAGCCTAAGAGACCTGGTGGGACATCATCAAGTATAGCATTATATGCATTATGTAAATCCTATAAGGAGAAAATAGAGAGAAAGGAATATTAAAAGAAATAATGGCAGAAATTTCCCCAAAACTTAATGAATATGCTCATTCAAGATACCCAAAGAACCCCATACAGGATAAACTAAATGAGATTCAATGGTAATAAAACTCTACAATGCTAAGGAGAAGGTGAGAGATCTGAAAACTGAAAGAGAAAAATGAGTTATGTACAAGGGAATTCTAATAAGATTAAGTGCTGATTTCTCATTGGAAACCATGGAGGCAAGAAGGCAGTGGGATAAAATGTTGATAATGCTGAAAGAAAACTATTGACAACCAAGAATTTTACATCTGGCAAGACTTTCTTTCAAAAATATGGGAAAGCTTAAGACATTCCAAGATAAACAGAGCTAAGGGAGTTCTTCATCACTAGACCTGCCTACAAGCAATGCTTAAGGGAGTTCTTCAGACTAAAAGGAAAGGACACTAGACAATGGTCCAAAGTGACATAAACAAATAAAGAATTCCAGTAAAGGTAAACATATGAAGAATTATAAATTCCAGTACTATTGTCTTTTATTTCTTGGTATGTAACTCCACTTCTTACTTCTTACAGGTGTTAAAATGCAAATGCACAAAAAGTAATAACAAATCTTTGGTTTTGGACATACAATGTACAAAGATATAATTTGTAACAAGTACAGAAAAAAGGGGGGGAGGATAGAGGCATATAGGAACAGAGTAGGTTAATGCTATTTAAGATAAGTTGGTATCAAATCAAACATGGTTGTTATAGATTTAGGATGTTAAATTTTAACCCCATGGTAACCACAAAGAAAAGAAATAAGACATATATTTAGAAAAAACTGAAAAAGGACTCCATATGGAAAAATACAAAAAATCAAATAAATATGAAAATAGATATTAAAGGGAGAATTGAAAGTCAGAAAATTATAAGATTAACATTGAAAAAATAGCAAAATGGTAGAAGAAAGTCTTGCATTATAGGTATTTATTTATTTTTTCATTATTTTTGTTTTTAAAAAAATTTTTAGGAGGTACCAGGGATTGAACCAGGGACTTTGTACATGTAAAAAAGGCACTCAACCATAGAACTACACCTGCTGCACAGTAGTTACTTTAAATGTAAATGGACTAAACTTTCCAGTAAAAAGGCAAAGATTGGCAGAATGGATAAAAAAGTATGACCCAACCCCATTCTGTTTACAAGGCTCACCTTAAATTCAAAGATATATGTAGGTCAAAACTGAAAAGATGGAAAAATATATATATATACCATGCAAGTAGTAAACAATAAAGAACTGGAGTAGCTATACTAAAATTAGATAAATTCGACTTTAAGTCAAAAACTGTTTTGAGGAACAAAGAAGGCTATTATATAGTAATAAAGGAGTCAATTCATCAAGAACACATAACAATTATAAACATATATGCACCTAACAACAGAGCTCCAAAATATATGAAGGAGATACTGACAGATTTGAAGGAGAAAAAGAGGGTTCTCTATTGGTAGTAGGACATTTCAATATACCACTTTAAAAAATAATTAGAACACATTTAGACAGAAAATAAATAAGGGAATAGAAGATTTAAACAATACTGTAAACCAACAGACCTAACAGACATATGTAGAACACTTCACCCAACAGCAGAAGAATGCACATTCTACTCAAGTACACATGGATCATTCTCTAGGATAGACCATATGGTAGGTGTTTTAGTTTCCTGGGCTGCTTTATGAAATGCATTGGCTTAAACAGTGGGAATTTATTTGTTTACAGTTTAAGGCTGAGAAAATGTCCAAATCAAGACATCATCAAGGTGATGCTTTCTTCCTGAAGACCAGCTGCTGGTGGTTCTTGGCCCCTGTGCCACATCGCAAAGCACATTGTCTTGCCTTCTGGAGTCTTCTGTCTCTTCTGAGTTTTGATGATTTCAGCTTCTTGCTTCTGTTTCTTTCTTTCTCTCTCTCTGTATTCATTCCATTTATAAAGGAATCCACAAATATGAGTAAGACACATCCTCAATGAGGTTGGTCACACCTTCATTGAAGTAGCCTCATCAAAAGATCCTCCTTACAATGGGTTTTCACCCACAGGAATTGATTAGATTTAAGAACATATTTTTCTGGGGTTCATACAGCTTCAAACCACCACAGTAGGTCACAAAACAAGTCTCAATAATTTTAAAAAATTGAAATCATGCAATGTATCTTCTCTGACCACAATGTTATGAAGCTAGAAACTGCTAACAGAGATAGAAATGGAAAATTAACAAACACGTAGAAATTAAACCATGTACTCTTAACCTATGGGAAAAGAAGAAATCCAAGGGAAATTAGGAATTATCTTGAGGTGAATGTAAATGAAAACACAATATACCAAAACTTATGAGATGCATCAAAGGCAGTACTGAGAGGGAAAATTTATATCTCTAAATGCATACATTAAAAAAAGAAGAAAGATCTCAAATCTGAGACCTTAGCTCAAAACTAGAAGATCTAGAAAAAGAAGAACAAAATAAGCCCAAATGAACAGAAGGAAGGAAATAGCAAGATTAGAGTGGAGATAAATAAGATAGGAGATTAAAAAAAATAGAAAAAATCAACAAAACCCAAAGTTGGTTCTTTGAAAAGATCCATAAAGTCAAGAAGCCTTTAGCTAGACTGACAAAGAAAAAAAGAGAAAGGCCACAAATAAATAAAATCATAAATGAAAAGGGGACATAACTATTGACTCCACAGAAATAAAAAGAACTATAAGAGGATACTATGAACAAATGTATGCTAACAAATTGGATAGCCTAGATGAAATGGACAAATTCCTAGAAACACACAAACTACCTACACTGACTCAAGGAAAAAATAGAAGATCTCACCAAACCAATAACTTGTAAAGAGATTGACTCAGTAATAAAAAGCTTCCCAACAAAGAAAACTCCAGGACCAGATGGCTTCACAAGTTAACACCTATACTGCTCAAAGTCTTCCCAAAAAGTGAAGGGGAGGGAACTCTACTTAACTCATTCTATGAGGCCAACATCATCCTCAAACAAAAGCTAGAAAAGGTACCACAAGGAAAAGAAAACTAGAGACCAACATCCCATATGAATATAGATGCAAAAATCCTCAAGAAAATACTGGCAAATGGAATCCAACAGCACATTAAAAAATTACACACCATGATCAAATGGGACTTACCCCACTTATGAAAGAGTGGTTCTACATAACAATATCAACTAATGTAATTCACCACATTAACAGAATGAAGGGAAAAAAATACATAACCATCTCAATTGATGCAGAAAATCCAGCACCCTTTGTTATAAACACTTAGAAAGCTAAGAATAGAAGGAAACTCCCTTAACATGATAAAGGACATTATGAAAAACCTACAGCTAATGAAACTCAGTGGTGAAAAACTGAGAGCTTTCCCTTGAGAACAGGAACTAGACAAGGATGCCACTGTTACCCTGTCATTCAACATTGTATTGGAAATTCTAACAAGAGCAGTTAAACAAGAGAAGGAAATAAAAGCTATCCAAATTGGAACGGAGGAAATACAAACTTTCCCTATTTTCAGATAACATGATCCTATATACAGAAAATTCTGAAAAATACACATGAAAGCTCCTGGAGCTAAGAAATGAATTCAACAAAGTGGCAGAATATAAGATCAACATGCAAAAATTAGTAATGTTTCTATATACTGTTAGTGAACAATCTGAAGAAGAAATCAAGAAAAAAAATTCCATGTACAATAATAACTAAAAGAATCAAATATCTAGGAATAAATTTAACCAAATATGTAAAAGACTTGTACACAGAAAACTACAAAGCATTGCTAAAAGAAATCAAAGAAGACCTAAATAAATGGAAGGACATTCCATGTTCATGGATTGGAAGACTAAATATTGTTAAGATGCCAATTCTATGCAAAATGATTTATAGATTTGACACAATCCCTATGAAAATTCCAAGAACCTTCTTTGTAGAAATGGAAAAACCAATCCTCAAATTTATATGGAAGGGTAAAAGTTCCTGAAGAGCCAAAGTCATCTTGAGAAAGAAGAATGAAGTTGGAGGCGTCACACTTTCTAATCTTAAATATAAGTACCCAAACTATAAAACTCTGAGAAGAAAACAAAGGAAAGCATCTTCAGGCCCTTGAGTCAGGGAACAGTTTCCTAGACCTTTTACCCAAAATAAAAGCAACAAAGGATAAAATCGGTAAATTGTACCTCATCAATATTAAATGCTTTTGTGCTTCAAAGAACTTTATCATAGTAAAAAGACAAGCTACACAATGGGAAAAAATATTTGGAAACCACATATCCAGTAGGGTTTCATATCCAGAATATATAAAGAAATTCTACAACTCATCAACAAAAACACAGGCAGCCCAATTATAAAGTGGGCAAAAGACACGAATAGACATTTCTCTAAAGAAGATATACAAATGGCCAAAAAGCACATGAAAAAATGCTCAATATCTTTAGCTATTAGGGAAATATAAATGAAAACCACAAGAAGAAACCATTTCATACACACTAGATTGGCTACCATTAAAAACAAGTGCTGGAGAGGATGTGGAGAAATAAGAACACTCAGATTGTTGGTGGAATGTAACATGGTGCAACTGCTATGGAAAACAGTTTGGCTGTTCCTCAGAAAGTTAAGTATAGAATTACCATGTGATCTGGTAATCCCATTTCTAGGTATACACCCAAAAGATGGAAAGCAAGGACTCGAACAAATATTTTCACACTTATGTTCACAACAGTATTATTCACAATTGCTAAAAGATGGAAGCAACCCAAGTGTGGTGGTTGAAACTGTATATATCCAAGAAAATCATTCTTAAGTTTAATCCATTTCTGTGGATGTGAACTCGTTGTAAGTAGGACTATTTGAGGAGGTTACTTCAGCTATGAAGGTATAGCCATCCTCAATCAAGATGTGTTTTAATCCTATTACTGCAGTCCTTTATAATTGGAGTGAAATTTAGCCACAGGAAGCAAGAAGCTGAAATTCAGTGGAACCCAGAAAAAAAAAAGGAGAGACCAGGAGATGCCTCCATGTCCCTTGCCATGTGACAAACTAAGGATCAAGGATCATCAGCAGCCAGCTCCAGAATGCCATTCTTAAGTTAGAAAGCATCACCTTGATGATGCCTGGATTTAGACTTTCATTTAATCTCAACATTGTAAGAGAATAAATTCCGATAATTTAAGCCACCCCATTTCATGGTTTTTGCTTGAGCAGCTTAGGAAACTAAAACACCAGTGTCCATAAACCAATGAATGAATACATAAAATGTGGTAAATATTTACAATAGAATATTTTTCAGTAGTGCAAAGGACATGCAACAACATGTATGAACCTTGAAAACATCATGATGTGTGAAAAAAACCAGATACGAAAGGACAAATATCGCATGGTTTCACTGATATGAAATAATCAGAATAAGCAAATTCATAGAGTCAGAAACTAGCATATAGTTTACCAAGGGCTGGGTTGGGGGTATGGAATGGAGAATTAATGCTTAAATTGTACTGATTTTGTATTTGGTTTGATGGAATAGTTTGGTAATGGATGGTAGCTCAACACTGTGAATTTAATTACCATCATATATTTGAATGTGGTTAAAAGCAGAAATTTTAGTTTGTATTTATATTACTAGAATAAAAAAAATAGTACTACATAACATAGTGAACCCTAGTTCAAACACTGGGTTATAGTTAGTAGTGTAATAATAAAAATGTATTTATCAATTGTATTAAGTATACCACAGTAACATAAGCTTTTAATAATAGAGTGGTATATGGGAACTCTTTTTTAAATGTATTATAGCAGTTATTTGACTACACACTACTGTCCACATCTTGAATTCTCTGCCCTCTCTCATATGTTCTTGCAATAACTCCATTGGTTGAAAGTGTGGCCGATGATGAGACTTTTTGCTCAAGTGATTTAAAGAGCTTAGAGGAGAGGGCTAGATTCATCTCTTAATTTGTGTTTCTCCCTTGCTCCAGTATCTAACTCATCTTTCTTAATAATTGATCGTGCATTGGTGTGTTTATTAATATTTCTGGGTCTTATTGGTTGATGTAGATGTTTTATATAAGCTGTGATCTTACCTTGTACATTGGCCTAGGCCACTACTCATCCATAATCTGTGGTACCTGCTTTTTGGCAAGAGTGTACTCTAGTCCTAGAGTGCTTCAAGTGTGGACCACAAATCAGTAGTATTGACATCACTAGGGGACTTGTTAAAATGGGGAATTCTTGGTTCCCACCCCAGACCTACTTAATCAGAAACTTTGGGGTGTGACCCAGCAATTTTTGTTTTACCAACCATTCCAGGTGCTTCTGATGGATGCCACTTTGAAAACTAGGGCTCTAGTCTTTCTCTCTCATTGGTACCTATGCCTGTACCTATACCTATGTGTGTGTCTATGTGTGTGTCTATGTCTATGTCTATGTCTATGTCTATATCCATGTTTGTATTTTTATCTCTATATCTATGTTCATATATATATATATCTATATGTATATATCTATTTCTATCACGATATCCATGACTGCATTGATAGCATCTATATCTATATTCTATGTCTATATCCATGAGTATATCTATATCAACTGTATCTATCTATATCCATTCTATATCCATGTCCATGTCCATCTCTAGCTCTATGTCTCATGTATACCTTTATCTTTGTCTCTATCTATCTATCTATCTATCTATCTATCTATCTATCTATCTATCTATCTAT
>JAKSZT010054487.1:444368-536551 GCA_026826555.1 Tolypeutes matacus | reverse complement strand
TATCTATCTATCTATCTATCTATCTATCTATCTATCTATCTATCTATATTAGTCTGCCAAAGGGGTGCTAATGTGAAATACCAAAAATGGGTTGGTCCTCATAAAGGGTATTTATTTGGGGTAGAAGTCCACAGATACCAGGCCATAAAGCATTAAGTTTCTTCTCTCACCACAGTCCATTGCCACGTGTTAGAGCAAGACAGTTGCTGGCGTTTGCCAGGGTTCAGGCTTCTGGGGTTCTTCTCTTCCCAGGGCTGCGTTTCTCTCCGGGCTTAGCTCCTGTTTCCTCCACAAGGTCAGCTGTAGATGATCAGGTGAACAGCTTGCTTCTCTTCTCTTCTTTCCAACATCAAAACTGCTTCTCAAAAGACTGCTTCAACTGTCCTTTGCCTTGCCTTTTATATTCAATTCCCCACCCACCAAGGGGTGGGGCTCAACTCCCTAATCCTAACCTAATCATGCCCAGATTAACAAATCAGTTTACAAGCATGATTCAATTATATTTTTGGAATTCATAATTACATCAAACTGCCACACTATCTATCTATCATCTATGAACTTCTCATTAAAAGGCTGGAGACAATAAATAATATTATACACATTTCAAAAAATTAGAAAACTTAAGTTAACAAAACCGAGCTTGTCCACACACAGTTGAAGAATAGGCGGGTCAGGGAATGTGAGTGGTGTACACACACAGCCAGGGGGTTAATCTGGAGCTGTGTGTGAAGGGAGGACACATAAATGCAGTGGAGATGTTGATATGAACCCTGCACCCAGTGAGTAGGAACAGCTAGGCTCCATCCTATTCATATTGGAAGGTTAGACAGAAAGCTCACTATACACATCTAGGTACCATTTTCTGTTCTCTTTTTGTTTTTTTATGTTTAAACAATGCAATAGCTGGGATTTTTCTCTGTAGACTTTTTCCTACTATAATATATATATTATATAGTAGTATTTTTACCCATAGCACTTGTATAAAGAAAAGTGCTAATTATATTTCAGCATTGGAATGTATGGATCAATCTTTTTCTTAGCAATTATCTCTGAATGGTGTAATTCTAATTATCTTCCTATCTTTTTCATAGTTTTTCACATAAAAATACTTTTATAATGTACAAATTTAATTTACTCATTATAAAAACTTGTCTTAAATATGTTCTTAAACTACCTAGTATCTTTTTAAAAAATTTAAAGGTATGCAGATTTCACAATAAAATGCACCTATGTTTTACAGACCACTAGATACACATGAAAACCCAGTAGAATTGAAAGGCTCACTCAGAGTTTGAGCAGACAGGACATATGCTGGGAATATGGCATATGTATGGAAAATATGCTTAAAAATTGCAGTGAAGCTGTGATTTCTATTTACAAATTGGGTTATTTTGAAAATGTTACAGTTTTTTTTTGTTGTTGTTAATGTTCCAACATTGTAAAAATAGCAGTATTGATGGTCATATGTTGGACATGTTGGACATTCAGAAGACCCGGCCTTCCCAGGCTGGGTCCTGGGGGAGCTATCTGCACCCTCAGAGCTCCAGGTACCTTCAGAGCCACCGGAACTTGCACTGCCATGACTCATCCAGCCAGAAGTGGGGAGATTCCCAGGGCCGAGCTCGGTTGTATGTGCTGATCAACTTCAGGAAACAAAGGGAGCTTGGGGATGGGTGCTGACTCTACCCCAGCAAACTTTGAGAATAAATATCAGGAAGCCAAATATGCATTTTCAATTCTGTGTGACCAGAAACAGGAGAGAAAGTTAATGCAGAAATGCACAAAGAATGTGGGGAGTAAAAGTTAAGGGTGGGGAGGGGGAAAGTAAGAGGTAAAACACAATTTGCGTGAGCAACTCTCTTTCATGCAGCAGACCAGGGGCTCAGGGATCAGAGGTTATTTGGTTTCTGAGTCTCTAAAGGAATCCCCCCACCTTTTTTTGTTTTGTTTTTTGAGTTCTTAGCATGAGTTTGCTGTACTGAAGGGCCAGCCCCATGCCTGCTTCAGTTCCACTCATAATGGTGTACTGGGAATTTGTACATAGTCTCACTATGTGCTTCCTGCTCTCCGTTATTAGCATCTCCTGCAAAGTCAACTTTCACACCTGGACAAAGCGCCTGGCATACCTGATTAATTTGTTTGGGCAGCTTTCTGAACCCAGATCTTCTAGGAACAATGTATCAGGGGCAAGTCCACACTAAAACCGTCCCACCTCTCTCTATTTCCATCACTTGTGCTCCACCTATATTAACTATTAATTACTGTAACAATAGTTCACGTTTCCTGTGGCAGGCCCTGCCTAAGCACTTTACTTGTACTAATTTGTGCAATCCTTACAACAATCCCACAAGATGGATGAAAACTCAAGAGGATGAAATTGAGGCACAGAGTGGCTAATAGCCTACCCAAGATCACACAGCTAGGAAGGAGCAGTCCCAGTGAGCCCTGCTGCCTGCACAGAGCACAGGCTTCCTTGCTTCATGATGTGACCGAATAGTGTGTGCGGAGGAGTCTCTTTGGGTTAGAGGGCATGAAGTCACCAAAGATTTACTGCATTCTTTTCTACTCAGTAAAAGCAAACTTTTGTTTTCCACTAGGATTTGAGTCTTAGTTTGCAAGTGCTGCTGTAACAAGTATTATAAAACTGGTTGGCTTAAACGATAAGAATTAATTATCTGATGGGTTTGGAGGCTAGAAGTCCAATATTGAGGGCTCAATAAGCCACATTTTCTCCTAAAGTCGGTAGTGTTTTGGTGCTGGCTTGCTGCAATTCCTGGGGTTCCGTGGCTTGCATTTCTGTCTCCGTCATATGGCAATCTCTCTCTCTCTCTCTGTCTCTCTCTCTCTCTGTCTCTCTCTCGTTTCTGCTTCCAGTTTCTACTGACTGACTGCATCTGAATTTCCTTTGCTTATAAGGACTCCAACCATATGGATTAAGGCTGAATCCTCGAACTTCCTGTTCCCAAATGAGTCCACATCTTAACTAATAATAACATCTTCAAAGGTCCTATTTACAAATCTGTTCACACCCACAAGGGGTTCTTTATGGGGAACATGATACAATCCCCAACTTGGTTTAATGAAATAAAGATACTTAAAAAAAAAAACAAAACCTGTGTCAATTTTCTTTCTTTTAAAATTTTGAGGGAGGTGACTTTACTGAGATGTTTAATAATCAGATGAGCATTTTTGTGTAACTAAGCACTACACAGCATTTATACAGTTCAGTAAGCATGGGAGGTGCTGGTGGTGTGAGACTAGTGGGGTCTAGTGGGGTGACCGGCCAGTGCAGTGGGCTCTGGACCAGATCCGAGAAGCCTGCAGGAGACATTGTCTCTACAACAGTATCCCGGAGGGGTCAATACTATTCCAAAAACATTGCTACCTTCTCTGATTTTTTATGCAGGAATTAACACACTAAATCCTGCTAATTAGGCTGTTCATTTTCAAGTGTTCATCCCTTAATTTATCAGGAATTGAGCCCACTTTAAAAATATTTGCTCAACTAAAATTTCCTTGAGAGTAGAAATTATAGCTTCTGTTTTATTTTTGGTCCCTTTTTTCAAACACTAAAGAAGAGGCACTTGATAATCTGATAAGATCTCCCTGTTTGTAAAGCAATGTACACTTTCTGTATCATTATTTTAAGAATCCAGGATACATTAATTATAAACCCAGAAAAATCATACACCCCTCCTTTTAAAAAGAGTTTTTATTAAATACATTTGATGGAGCCAGGTGAATATATACTAGAATTAGTGAAAATACTTTTAAAATTTAAAGTACAATGGAAAGTCAATGTACACTGTGGAATTTGACCCCTTTCACTATTACTTTTGTCCTTGAATTATATTGCAATCATTTGTTTGCACCTCTACTTTTTGCACCAAACATCAACTATTGTGAACATGGGGCCTTTCTATTCAAATGTGTTCAGTGTCTGATACAATAAGGGCTAATTAAATAACTGATATAGTAATGAAATTAATGTAGAATGTTGTAATTTATAGAGCAGATGATGAATGTATTTTTCCTGGGTAAAAAGATATTGGCCTTTAATATTTTTACTTTTGTAGGTTTTGTTATTAAATCACAAGATATCTTTGAGGGTGAACTTTTTTGGACTTGCTATTTACACTTTTCCTTTAGATTTTGATAACAGCATAGTTATTTCCATAGTTGACTGCTTTTAAGAACCAAAAAACCCGTAATATTTTTTTAAATATTAAAAAAAAAATTTTAAAGATACTTAGATTACCCAAGTGTTACCCCAAAAATATAGGGATTCCCATATGCCCTGCTCCCCACACCTTCCACATCCTCCCACTTAAACAACATCCTTCATTAGTGTGGCACATTCATTGCAATTGATAAACGCATCCTGGGACATTGCCACTGAGCATGGACCATAGTTCACATTGTAGTTTATACTCTCTCCCACACAATTCTGAAGGCTATGGAAAACCCATAATATTTTAACAACAGGTACCACCTTAATATGGATCTCACCATCCATTTATGTGTCTATATTTTCTTTAATAATAAAAAGACCATCTAAATTACATAGCGGTAAGGACTTTTGCAAGCTAGTAAACTTCAGACAGGTAAGTTAAAGTTTCTTTCTTAACTGTCTTTGACAAAAGACATTCAATAGTCCCCCTTGTTTTTTATATGTTCTAGTACCTCTAATGCTATAATTAAGGAATTATTTTATCTAGCCTGAACCTTCTCTGCCTTGGCAAAATTTAGCATCATATTCTCCCATAAAACAAATATTTTTTTTTGCTTTCTTTGTGGCAATTATGAAAGTATGATATGTTATCTCCAAAATATAATATTTTCAGATACTGGATTAACATAAAAGTTTGTTTTGGAGGCATTTATAAAGTTAATTTCATGTTTGTGGTTCATATTTTGTCATCCTTATGGAATTTTTGGAGGGGAATTTTATTATAACAAATTATTTTAATAATCCACATTCTGGCTTGGGGGCCAAAAAAGACAATGTTTCGAGAATATGTAAATAGTTTCTTTTATATGTTTGTATATATATGTATATACATATACATACATGTATAAATTACATATAGAAACATATAGTATTAAATACCAAGAAAATCCTTTTCCTCCCTGTAATAAACCTTCACTTACAAAACTATCAATGGAAGATTTCTGTATGCTACTAGATACTTCATTGGCAAACCATCTTGAAATCCCTGGGTAAATAAAGAAATAGCCATGCAAAAGGCACTGCATCTACTTTTCTTTTTCTGAAGAAAAAAATCCTGGTCCATGAACCCAAGAGCCTGAATTCAAGCCACTCACATTCCATGTACAGACATCACATGGACATGAGAATGCTATGAAGCCAATTCCTCCCATGCAATGACTCTCTTCTGATAATGGACCATTGTGATGTCAAGTATATAAGCACAAATCTAGAGACTTTGGTGTTCCATCTTAACAACGAGAAAATAAATCATCAAGTCTTACTGTAAGTGAAGAGAAGTGAACATTTTCAATCATGAATCAAATTAAAAGACAGGAATAGAAGTAGCTTTTGAATTTTATAGTGTATTATTCATATACAAATTTCAGGAAATGATAACTTAAACTTAAAGGGAACAATTCTTTGCAGCTAATGATGTGTGTGTCCCAGGAGAAAGTTATACATATATCAACAGGGACAAGTTTTGCCCTTTCACGTGTCATTTTCTTACTTTGTGAAGGTATTCTGACAGCATGAATAACTGCTTCAAGCTTAGCTTTGTGAAGGCAATGCATATTCATGAAATGGGCTCTTGTCAAACCATCGTTCTGGAATATAAAAGGGATTTCTATTAACAGGCTTTAAAGTTCTGTCAAAATTCACACAGTGCTGAAGCTTTATATATTATTATCATTATCTCAAAACATGCTAAATGTCTCTCTCTATAAGCCTTGGCATGAAGCCCTAATACAAAGTAAAAGGTCTAGTCCCTGACTTCTCAAGAATTAAATACATAAAATGGATGCATGTAGAGCCAAGGATGGGCAAGATAATAATACTAACCATTTATTGAGCAATTATTGTGTGCTGGTCATTTTACATCAACTATCTCAATTTATCTTCTCCAACCCTGTGAGTTAGAAACTCTGACTCTCATTTTACAGATGAGATGTTAAGTAATTTGTTCAAGGTTGCACAAGACTATGACTCCAGTGGAGGGTGTTTTAGGTGCTCTAGAGGCATTTATGATGTCTCCCTGATTCCTGGTTCCAGTCTGCTAGGCTGTTGAAAGCAATATACCAGAAATGGGTTGATTTTTACAATGAGGATTTATTAGCTAACAAGCTTACAGTTCCAGGGCTGAGGAAAGGGCCCAAATCAAGGTATCAACTGGTGATGCTTTCTCCCTGAAGGTCGATGATGACAATCCTAGACTCCTCTGTTGCATGGTAAGGCACATGGCAGCATCTGCTGTGCTTTTCCTCCTCTTCCTCCAGGCTTCCTTGCCTTCAGCTTCTTTCTTCCATGATTCTTCCTCTCAACTTCTGTGTCTCTCCGTATCCATCCAGTTTATAAAGGACTCTGATGAGAGGATTAAGCCTTATCCTGGGCATGCCCTAAATGAAGCAACCTAATCAATAGGCTCTTAACTGAAGTAACCTAATCAAAAGGTCCTACTTACAGTAGGTTTATATCCACAGTAGTGGGCTAGCTTTAAAAACATACTTTTTTGGAATCCATACAGCTTTAGACCATAATACTCCCTATATGGAGATGAGGAAATTTATGCTTTGTCGATTTACATAAATTATCTGCTGTCACAGGACAAGGACAGGGATTTGGACTTCCACCCAGGTCTCTCTTCTCCACTTGTGCATGTGCCCGCCCCTACAAGAGCTTGTTTTCCAGGTTGAAAAATAAGAAGGATGCATTGCTTATCCTAAAACAACTTTCCAAGTAAAAGGGGGAAATTAATGAAACCCACATAATTGCAGCAAAGGAAGAGTGTTATACTCCTTCCTCTGTATTACTTTGACATTTGTGTCTTGCATACCCCTGATTTATCATGAATATTTGCTTACAGAGTCTTCTAAATCAGATTTTTTAAAGCCAGATTTGTGTCTTAAGAAAAATAGCAGCCATATAGTAGGTGTGAAGCATGTTGGTAGATTAAACAGAATTTGGTTTTAGATAACCAAAAATGTCCAGTGAAAGTAAATAGCTATTGTTAAAAATCTATCAGATTCTATATTCTTAAATTAGTAAATTCTATGTTGTGTCTTCATAATAGGGAGATGGACATAGATGCATAAGTAATCCAATCCCCAATGAAAGGAAATGCAGGTGCTATGGTTAAAGCTTTTCAATGTATTTTGTTTGTTTTAAAAAAAAATAAGTCTGAGGGCTGAGTGTTAGGATATACCTGTGATAAGCTGAATCAGGTATTTCAATTTCGAGTACATCATGTCCCTATGGGTGTGAACCCATTGTAAACTGATCCTGTTGAAAATGTTATTTTTAGTTAACGTGTGGTGAACTGAACTAGGATGGGTCTTAATCTGGATTACTGGAGGCCTTATAAGGAGAAGACCACAGAGAGAAGCAGGAAGTCAGCAGAAACCAGAAAAGAAAGAAGGGGGATATCACCATGTGATGGTAAAGCCAAAGAACCCAAAAGATTGCCAGCAGCCAGCACCAGGATGTCACAGTCTTCAAGGAAAAAGCAATCCTTGTTGATATCTAGATTTTGGACTTCTCCTAACCTCAATACATTGAGCCAATAAATTACTGTTTCTTAAGCCAACCAATTGTGTGCTATTTGTGATAGCAGCACAGGCAAACTAAGACAGCACCCCAAAATATAATTCTTCTGATGAAAACACAGCATTGAAGATCTAAGCAGAATTGATAGAGTGGCAGTTTGAAGATTTTGTGGGCCCCAGAAAATCATGTCCTTAGGTTAATCCATTCCTGTGCATGTAAACCTATTGTAAGTGGGAACTTTTGATTAAATTACTTCAGGTAAGGGCCTTTGATTAGATCCTGTGACCCAGGGTGGATCTTAATTCTCTTACCGGAGTCCTTTATAAATGGAAGAATAAAAAGCCACAGATAGAGGAAAATAGCTGCAGAGACAGAGAGGAACACAGAAGCTGAAACAATGGAACACAAAAGCTGAGAGGAAGTCACTTTAGCCAGAAGCTGAAAGCAATGAGGTCAGGAGGAGAGGGGAGAGAAGAGCAGATACTGCCACGTTCCTGACTGCCCACAGCTGCAGCTCTGGGAGAAAGTACCTCCTGATGATGCCTTGATTTGGACACTTTCACAGCCTTAGAACTGTAAGCTTTTAACCTAATAAATCCCCATTGTAAAATCCAACCCATTTCTGATGTATTGCTCCCCAAAGCTTTTAGCAAACGAAAACAACAGAGTTTGGAGATGGATATTAGTAGGAGTAGCAGAGGTGCATGAAATTCATTTTGAGTTAAGTACTACTCCATTCTGCAATTAGAATCATGGACTGGCATCATATTTAACAATTTGTAATGAAGGAATTACAATTTGCAAATGAGAAAAAGCCATGCATTCATGATGAAGGGATGCCAGATAATCAGGCATATGGAGAATCCAGAAGAGCCAGTGTGAAGAGTCCTGGCAGGTTAGGTAGAGGGGGCCAGGGATAGATCTTTGGTGTATGGTAACTTCAGCTTAGTCAGAGTGGTGATTAGATTCTCGAAGATGGATCATATGCCTCCTGCTTCTTTCTCTACCTAGGGATGCAAGAGCTACATCTGAACACCTACACAAAGGTAGTGTATTGTGCCAAAATGGCGGCCCAAGATTCTCCTTCCAACCAACATAATGATGCTTCTGTGATCTGTGTGCCTTCCCTTTGCCTCATTTTCCTCATGTGAAGCAAGGGATATATGAGATAATCTCTATGGTCTCTTCTAGCTTTATGATTTAAAACCTCCAGATCCAATACTGTCCATTAGCACATTCTCCAGGAACTCACGAAGGCCTCCTGATGATGAGGTTTTGTACATAGAACTGAAGTTACCTATAACCCAGCTATCCTATGGTCTCAACTCAGCTGTGAAGTACCTGAGGAATTAAGAAACAGCAAACTCCATATTTAGTCAGATAGTGGAATCATGAGTAAATTAGTATTTATTTTTACTGAAAATAGTTATGATTTAGCCAAATCTCATTTTATTTTAGGCAAAAATTTTACATAAAAAAGTAATATATTTATAGTATAATGAAAACCTTGGCTGGTGTTGGCCCCCAGTTCATAAAGGAAGCAACCTCTAGATCTTTGGAATTTCCTGTGATAGGAGTGTCTTTTGTTCTTCATGGTAGGTCCAGGACCATACCTGTAGATACAGGGTAGGGCCAGCCACACCTGCAGCCTTGGAATGGGGACTGGCCACATCAGAAAGATCAACCAGGTAATAGAGGGTTGGGGCTGTGAGCCACATCGTTTGAGCCCTTATTATGTGTAGATTCAGATCAATCATATGGACATTGATTCTATAATCATGCTTATGTTATGAGACCCTGTATCAGTCTGCCAAAGGGGTACAGATGCAAAGTACCAGAAATCTCTTGGCTTCATAAAGGGTATTTATTTGGGGTAAAAGCTTACCGTTACAAGGTCATAAAAAGTCCAACTCTGGGTTGCTTTCTGACTAAAGTTGATAGACAAGTGTTGAAGAAAGATGGCTGTCCATCTCTGTCTGGTCTCTGCCTTTCCCTCTGGGCTTCCTCTTCCTCTGAGGCTCTGTGGACCTCCCTCCTTCCTGATCTCAGCTGCAGGCTGGCATAGTGCTTATCTTTCAGGGCTCCCTATATTAGTCTTGGCTCTCTCCTTAGCTGTAAGCTATCAGGCCAATGTTCCATCTCTCCTCAGGGCTTTAGCTATTTGAACCTTCTCCTTTCTGTCACATGGCAGGATCAGAAATCACAAGGGTCTCTTCTCTGAGACTTCTTGAGTGAGTATCTGTTTTTATTAGGCCCAGCAAGGCGGGGGGGGGGTACTCAACCTGAGTGAAGCCCTCTGATGTAGTCAAATCAGAAAGCTTAATCTTAGGTAATCTAATCAAAGACATCTCAGCTGAATTTAATGCAATCAAAGGGTATCACACCCAGAGGAATAGATCAGTTTTCAAATATAATACTTCTCCTTTGGGGATTCATAAAATAATCTCAAACTGTCACAGACCCTGTATGAACTTGGGACACTCAAAGCCCAGATGAACTTCCATGATTGATAATGACATTGCTGGGCCAGGAGGTAACACATTCTGACTCCACTTCTGACATGAAAGTTTTATATTTGAGACCCTCCCATACATTGTCCCATGCATTTCTTTTTTGGGCTGCTTTTTATGTGTTTCCTTTCACTATTATAAAGCTAAAATAGTAAGTACAGTGCTTTCAGTGAGTTCTGTGAGTCATTCTAGTAAATTATCAAATCTGAGGTCATGGTGGGAAGCCCCAAATTTCTAGCCAGTTGGTCAGAAGTGCACATGGCCTGGACCCTTAACCTTGCCTTATAGGACAATCTTTTAGATGATCACCCTGAACTTGTGGGGTCTGGCAAAACTCCATGTAGTTAGAATCAGAATTGAATTGATTGAGACACTGAAGTATCTGCAGCTGATTTCAGAAGCTGTTATTGGAAGTTGTTAGAAATTTTTGCAAAAATATGGATAATATGTTTCTTTAAAATGAAACCAGTTTTGAAGATTCCATATTACTTTAACTTTTAGACCGATATTTTCCAAAAAGAGAATCATTTGTTTAGGAAGTAAATATTGGCCTCCAACTAGTGATTTGGTATTTATTCCTATTTATTTTTTCATCTTTTAATACATAAGCCAATTAATACAGGAGTTAGCAGTTTTATTATATACCAAAAATGTAATTCCAAATCATGTTTTATAGAGTCTCATTGGATCAAGTCATTTTTCCACTGGAACTGGTGATTTATTGCGTGTTCATGAAAGTCTTTAGCTTTTAACTAGGTCACCACACTTACCCCTTTCAACCAGTTTGAGGTATTTTCTTTTTTATTCCCCTGAATAGACTGGACCAATTCATTCTTATTGTTTTAAGCAGTGAAGAGTAACAATTTGGCTGAGTTTAAGCAACATATTTAATACATTATACAGATTATACATTTTTATAAAAGAATAACGAGGAGAACATGTGATAATGAGAAAGGGGGTATGCAAGGTAATATATTGCTCTAACAATGATGGAAAGTCATTCAACTATTTGGCATCAGAAATGCTTACCAAGTATTTTCTGCCAATGCATCACCAAATAAAATGGGAAAAGTAACAAGAAACAAAGCAGAAACAAAGCAAAGGCTTTGGCAGTGAGCACTCTTCTTCTAAATTAGAACTTCAAGTAAATGTATTTGAATTCCCACAGCTCTTGAAACTAACTGCTTTAGCTCGGTGCTTCAAGCTAAGAAGATAAGCCTTTGCTTTCTGTGGTTACTTTTTCCATTTATCTTTCAAGCTTTCAAGGAGCTGATTCCCATCTAGAATTCTATTTGGAGTCTGACTGCCTAAAAAAAAAAAAAAATGACAAGATTACTTGATGATGTTCTCCCCCTTTTTCCATTAATCAAGAAATATTTATTATCTGGGCACAGGATATATGACACTGAGCTCAGTAACATATAGTGATGAGACAGATACAGGTAGGTGCAACTGGCCAAAAATTTGCATTATCCACATATGATATGATGTTTTATTTTACTAGGCTATTCAAAGCACATATCATGAAATGGGTTAGCGTCAAACAATGGGAACTTATTAGCTTACAGTATGAGGCTGTGAAGACATTCAAGATCAAGGCATCATCAAGGTAATACGTTTTTTCCCAAAGAAAGGAGCCTTGGCTCCTCTGCCACATGGCAAGGCACATGGTCTGGTCTCTCCCTTCTTTTCTGGGTTTCTTGATTCAACAGCTTCTCTCTGTCGGTATTCATCCTGTTTATAAAAGACTCCAGTAAGGGAATTAAGGCCCACCCTGGACCACATCTTAACTGATGTAATCTCATCAAAATGTCCTAGTTACAATAGGTGTACACTCACAGGAAAGGATTAGCTTTAAGAACATGATCTTCTGGGGCACATACTGTTCCAAACCACCAGATAGGGTATTTCTAAACATGATAGGAAGGAGCTTAGTTGACTCTAGATGGGGACCTGAACAACTTCTGAAACAGGGAGTACTTCTACTGCAGTTGAAAGACGGGACAGAGAAGGCTAACAGTAAAAGATGATTTTCTTCCTGGGAGAACCACAGAGAAAATAGATACTTGCAAGAAAGAGTAAATGGCTAGGACTGATGGGGACCCTAGAGAGTTTAGAAGACACAAGCAGGACATTCACAGGAGGTAATAGTAGTATCAGTAAACCAGAGTAATAAGAAATGCTTGTTGAGGACTTATCATTTGCGCACAATCTTCCATTTAATTATCTGAACCCTGTTTTGCAGAGGAACACAATTTTGAACTTTTAATAACTTGTCTGAAATAACACAGATTGTTGAAAGTTCTGCGAAGGATTGCTGGAGAAAATTATAAGGCATGCAATGGGTTAAGAATCTATGTAAGTGACTTTTTGAGAGTCTTCAATACGGACTGAAGTGGAGCTAACTTGCAGCAGGAAGGCCATTGAAGGGAATGCCAACATTCCAACAATGACTAGAGTTTAAAGAACAAATTACAAGAGTATGAAATAAGTGCATTTAGGAAGTAGGAGAATGTTTTTCAAATGACTAGCTATATTGAATAAAGGGGAATTAAAAGCTACAAGTTAATTCTCAGTTTCACACGGGCTCATGCAATGTTATAACCAGAAAGGGCTTCCCAGGTCATCCAATTCATACTTTCACAGTCAAGGAACCTCAGGCCTAGAGAGAAAATGAAATTTGTCGAACCTTAGGGAGTACAGTAGAACTGGAAAGCACTTTAGAATGAGACAGATCTGGATTGGAAACCTGAATCTGCTGTTTACCACCTGATCCAGCTGGCAGCAGCACCTGGGCAAGTTAATTTATTCATCTCCTATGTAAAATAGGGGCAGCACACCAATCTAACAAGGTGAGGAGTTCTAAAGTGTCAGAAATTGCTGAACCCATGCACACACAAGTGTTAGTTCTTGTTGCCATCACCATTACAGCCAGTGTGAGAAAGCAAACTCCTGACTCCGAGTTGATGCCTCTACCAGTAGCCAGCATAAGGACCAAATTCCACTATGAATTTCAGAAGACCTTTGAACCAGACTAATTTCAGGGTAAAACCAGTTTCTATGTACTGCCTTTTCTGGAGAACTTATACTTCAATTACAGTCACCTATGTTAAAGTGGAAAAACAAAATAAACGACCTGAAACTAAGGTTATCTGAAAAAAATAATCTCTAAGAAGTTCCTCTTTCCAAAGTCACAACATCCAATTATCTCCAGGATTCTTCTTTATGCACAATTCAAGACAGCCAATTTGCCATTATTTCCTTTACATTTCAGTTAACTAGTGCTAAGGGATTCCAATTCCCAGGCTATTCAGCGTTAGTCATTGAATCCATTTCAGCAACAGTCAGCCTGAGTTTCATGCCTCACTGAGCAGATTCATGAAGTTGCAATGCAGTCTTTTTGTCTTTTTAAAATACATAACAGAATGCCTTCTCAGCAATAGTAGGAGGAAATCAGTAAATGATTTGAATCCTGTTCCTAGTAGGGATAAGATAGTAAAAGGTGCACATAATTCAGAGGCTTTGAGTAGATTTTGTAAATTTCAAAGAAATTGAAAGGCATTTCTGAACTCAAACGCTTGAAAACTATTAAAAGCAAGAAAATATTGGGTACATAACTTGGTTGCGGCATTTAATGGAGTTTCAGAAGTTTGGTCTGCATAAATACATTTTTAAATGGCTTCATAAGCCCTTACCTAAGTTTTCCGAGATTTCTTACAAAGGCATGTATTTCATATCTGTGATCTGTTGGCATTTCTTATTTAAATATGGGAAAAGTTGTACCTAGATCCAAGAACATATAAAAGCCCAAACTTCTCCTAAGTCTAGATTTCTGGAGGATTAATTTTTTTCTGGGCATCATCTTTAGTTTTAACAACTATTTAGAGGGGCTGGGCTTTGGGTCTCTTGGGTTCCTAATCCTGATGCACATAGAAGGAATCATAGATTCTCTGCATTAAAAGGATCAGAGAATTTGAAAACATCTTGTTCTTTAGTCTTCTCCATGATCTACCTGTCAGATTGTCATGTAGTCTTTGTCAAAATGCTTGCAATAATGCACACTGATTGCTTCTCAAAGTTTGATTTCACTGGACAATGCTGACTTAGAAATTTAATCATTTTATTAAGCCAAAATCTGTCTCCTTGTAGCTGTTGATCTTTATGGGATGAATCTGTAGCACTTTTAAAATAATTATAACAGTATTTTTCAAATTTATAAAAGAAGTTATTTTTTCTTTGTAGAAACTTTGGAAAGTACAAAAAAAGAATATTAAAATCATCCATTTTTCCACCCTGCAGTAGAAGGGTAGAACATCAATTATCTAGTCACTGTTGGCCTTGGGTATCTTTTTTCATGTGTGTTTATAAACATACTCAGCTGCAAAATTGGAATAAAATTCTGGCTTTATACACTGCTTTCAGAACTATATCTTACATTGTGAGTATTTCCCCCACATATCATAAAATTTTTCAAAAGTATGGTTTTTTAAAGGCTTCATAATGGTCCAAATTTTTGGGTGCCATATTTTCTTGGTAACCTAGGTCAGATACATATATAAAATGTGGGATTTCTTCCAAATATTTGAAGAAAGTATATATATATTGTCTGAATCTTTTCTCCAACTTGAACATGCTTCTTTTTTTTCTCAATTGTTTCTCCATTAATGTGGGTCCTCTGCTTTTCACCATTGTCAAAGGCAAAAATCGCACTGGACAATGTTAAACTGTCAAGGATGACTTTATTTAAAGCTATACGCAAGAAAGAGTAGAGACCAGAAGGCTGAGAGAGAAAGCCATCATAATAAAGGAGTGAAGGGTTCAACTCCCCTGAATCAGAGGGAGGAGAGTTTTAAGGACTGTGATGAATTAAACTGGAAGAGTACTAGAAGGGGAGGTCAAACAATGGGGTGTGGCCATGACCTGATGTTATCTCCTGACTTTACTGTCAAGCCCTGGTAGAACAGGCTCTGTCAGGTCCAAGTTGGGGGAAGTCAGGGGCCTGGAGACCAGGAGAAACCTGTCTAAAGTTTAGTTAAGCTAAGGAGAAGTTAAAATCATCTTGGTCAGTAACATGATGGGTGGGCAATTTCTTAACCTACACTGCTTTCCAGGATCATAGAGTTCAGGTAAAAATCTACATTGTCATCATCTCATTCTCTTCCTCCTGAATTTAATCCTGTTTGTTTGTACTTCTCTTTAAGTTTCCATCCATCGCAAAAGGCAATATTTTGGCTGATACCCAAGCATTTCAAAGAAAATCAGGAATATATTTTCCTATCCTTTGTTGAATGGTCTTCTATAGTCTAATAATAAAACCTTATATATCATTATCTTTTCCATTGACTAATACTGGCTAATGCTGGTTTTATAATTTATCAAAATCGTTTTTAGTTTATATCACTTTGCAAAGCATCTGGCAAAGAGGTCCTTAATAAACTCTAATAATAAAAATAAAGTCCCAAAGCTATTTCTCTTCATCCTACACTTACACAAATTGGAATTTGTACTGGAAAGGACATTTGTTCCCTTTATATATAAAGTTTGTGGATTTTTCCAAGGGTCATTTAGAATATAACTCTGTTAGGCAAAGCTGACCTTTCCCTCAAAGCTTCAGGTTATTTGTAAAATTGACATTTCCTTCTCTACTGTTCTTCATTTCATTAATAAAATGTTGAGCACGACAGAACTGAAGACATAGGATTCCAGCACTCTTCTAGGAACCTCCTTGTAGTTTGAAGTCAATTCATTCATTGCAGCTTTTGACCAGTTATTAATCTACCCAGTTGTCCTAGCATCCAGCTCATCTGTCTCCACCTTGTTGATTTGAGATGATTTACCTAAGCCACTTCTTTTGTGTTTTTGTTGTGTTTGAGAGATTCCAAGACTCAGTTAAAGAATGACTTAGTTTGCAAGAACCCATTTGTTCTTGGTGAAACCATGCTAACTCCTGGTAATCATGATTTAAAACAGTTTTGGCTCAAAGACCTACTTGAAATAATCTATTTTAGTTTCTTTTCAAAGATCTAAATCAAGTTCACTTCATGTAAGCCATTTTTAGCCACTGAAACTTTAGTTTTTAAGAAGAAATTTGGGGGTAGAGGTAAATGATCTTTATGGTCTCTTTTGATTCTATTAACTCAAATGGTGTTTGGCATTATAGTTGCTAAATGAATAAAAATATTTGTTATGATAGTCATTATGCAGAAATAAAACTGCTTGTGGTAATTAGGTTCATGTGTCAACTTGGCCAGGTGATGATGTCCAGTTGTTTGGGCAAGAAAGTACTTGCCTGCTTGTTACTATGAGGACATTTCATGAACTTAAATCATCAGTAAGTTGATTGCATCTATGGCTCATTACATCCAAAATCAACTGAGGAGATTGCCTTCAACAATGAGAGACATATCATCCATAGGTTGAAGACTTTAATAGAAGTGATGATTTTATCAGTCAATAGAGAACATTTCCATCTCTACTTCAGCCAACTATCTTCTAGGGAATTCATTGAAAATCTTCATCTGAGTTCCCAGATTGTGGCCTGCTCCACAGTCATATGAGGCAATTTTTATAAAATCTCATAGTATTTACAGATATCTCAGGTAGGCTCTGTTTTCCTAAAGAACCCTGATTAACACACTGATGAACTGCACTGTGATTTGGAAAACATTAGAGAACTTACATACTTTTCCTCTAAAAAGAGATGTATGGATTTCTTTAAACCTATTTATTGGTTCATCAAAGCTATTACTTGAAATAGAAGATGTAAATTTCTATATGAGATTTAAAATAACAAAATACCTTTTTTTGGTCTTCAAGAAAAAATAAGAGAAAAACATTTGCATATTTTTTCATCTTATTTCATGAAAGCAACTCATTTTGTATTTAGAAGAGAGCAGGTTTCATTAGATTGTAACTTGAGCTGCAATTTTTCTCACATATAAGAGCATAACTTGTGATCACCACAGTTCAGTAAAAGGATCTTTCATTGCAAAACTTCAATTTTGAAAAGGCAACTCTTAGCATACTTTCCTAAGAACAATCTCCTAGGCTTACTGCATGGTAAGGAAAACTACTAATGAGTTATATTTTATCATTAAAAGGATAAATTCCTTTTATTTTTTCACAAAACAGCTTATAATTAGAAATGTCCTGAACTGTAATTAAATGTAGAGAAGAACATAAGGCGGATATGGTTATATAGATTTGATAAATGAATACTTTCAATTGCAAGTAAAATGTAACTTCATTTAATGACTGGATTGAAAAAAAGGAGGTTTCTAATTAACTTAATGAGAACAATATCATTTTTTCTTAAGGAAATATATAATATTTAACTTCTACATCTGCGTATGGCATAACAGACAAAAATTAAAGCTGGGGAGAAGTTTGAAAACATCTGGAAAAGCTGAGTGTTATTAAATCAATGGTAGAATTGGAGTTTAGGATTGTTAACTTTCTATTCTTTATGAAGTTGAAAGAAATAGTTTATTTAAAATATATTGAATGGGTGCTTCCATGTACTTGCAACATTGTAACAGAACTATTCAGATTATTACTAATCAACCTTAGTGTACTGACCCAGTAAAGACCAAAAACTGTTCCTCTCTCTTATCCACCCACCATGTGAATCCTTGTATATAAATTACGTTCACTTTCTAACTTAAGAAATATACTTCTGTAGCAGCATCCTTTTGGTTTCCTCATGCCTACTGGGAGAAGTGGTATAGTTAATGCAGTTGTAGGAGTAATGAAGGTTGGGTTTAGGGAAGGTGTGCTGAGGATGATTTTGTTCAGACTTTAATGTGTGTCTTTAAAGGTCTTCATCTTCATTTTGAAAGTGAAAGTCTAGGTTGACAGTTTACATCTTTCAGCACTTTAAAAATGTTGTTCCAGTCTCTTCCTGCTTGCCTTGTCTCTGATGAGAAATCTGCTGTCATCCTTACCTGTGTTTATCTGTAGGTAATATCTTGCTTTTCTCTGGCTGCCTTTAAGATTTTCTCTTTATCACTAATTTTGAGCAATCTGATTATGATATTTACTTCATGTTTCCCATGCTTGGGGTTTGTTGAGATTCTCGGATATGTGGGTTTAAGGTTTTCAACAAGTTTGGAAAAGTTTTAGCTACTATTTTTTCAAATATTTTCCCTTTCTCCCCCTCTCTTCTCTTCAGGGACTCCAATTTTATGCATATTAGGCTTTTGTAAGTGTCTTTCTGAGTTTCATTTTGGATAAATTTCTATTGTTATACCTTCGTTGACTAATCTTTTCTTCTGCAATGCCTAATATGTTGTTAATCCAACAGTGCATTTTCATCACAGACAATATAGTTTTTCATCTCCAGAAATGTGATTGGAATCTTTTTTATATCTGCATGTCTCATCCCTATTAGTCTACCTTTTCCAGAATTAGAATCATTGCAATTTTGGTTTAAATCATGGATCTGTCACATACTAACTCTGAAATCTTTGTTTTTTTTTCATTCTCCTTTTTACCTTTTTATCCATTCTGGCAATCTTTTTTTAATGGAAGTTTAGCCTGTTAAAGTTAATGGAAATACTGATGTATTTGAATTTACTTCTACTATCTTCTCTGGTTACTGTTATTCTTATCTTTTCTATGTTGTTTTTAAATGTTTTTTTTTTTACTTCTTTTGTATCGATTGATTATTTTTTTTATCAGTTTCATCTATATTCATTATATAAATAAATTAATAACTTTATTTATATAATTAATGATGATACCAGAAATTTTAGCAAATATATACCTAACCTAGCAGAGTTTAAATATTTTTATAAAGTCCTTTATAAAAATTTAATTCTAATAGTCCCTTGTGAATAGATATTCCATTTTATGGTGTATTTAATTCTCTCTCTCCTTAAAGCCTTACAATAAGCAATTTTTAATTTATAACATTAATGTACATTTAGATTTTCTCATATTATTTACTAATGTTGTTGCTATTTATTTCTTCTTGCAAATGGAATTTAGCATGGATATTCTGTGGAAAAATCTAGTTTTTGCTTTCTACCTAGTTATGCTCCCTAACCTTCACTAGGGACAGCCTTGTCTAGGGAAGTGAAGCCTGCTAGACTCTTATCTCCAAGAGATGAGAGAGCCTACTCAGAATCATATCCTTTTGAGAAATCTGCATTATACCTGCTTCTCAGAATGGCTTTCTTGACCCTTCAGACTAGATTGTCCCCCTTCCAAGTGCCTTTCCAGTTCTTGATGGATGCTTATTTGTACCTCCTGGTGAACATAGTTTTCTTATCCTCTTCCAAGAATCTGGGTCTTTTTGAGTTTATGTTCCAATCCTTGATGAAAAAATATCTTGGATAAAATACTTATGCATTATTTGGAGACCCATCTCCAAGGGAGAGCTTTCAAATTTCTTTGTTTATAATATTAACTGGATTTATTTATTCACTCTAAGATTTTTATGATGAGGTAGAATGGGGAAAGAGGCAAGGGAAAAGGGAATGCACAGAATTCTGGCATTCAGGTGAGCTGACTGTTATCCTGCAAAGCCTGGGCCTGGAGAACCTAGAGATATAACAATTGTAGATAAAGTAGAAGAGAAAGGAGATCCAGAAATGATCAAGTGTCCAGAAGATCTAGCTGGGGCTGGTCTCAGGTCATTTTTTTAGGAGAACAATCTTATTGGGTGATGGAGCATCAACTTTTCTCAGTTTCCAGTTTTCCTTAGGGTGGACCATAAGGCAAAAATAAATAAATGAAAAAGACAAAAGAGACAAGATGTAAATAAATAAAATCAGAAATGAAACAGGGGGCATTACTACTGACACCACAGAAATAAAAAGGAACTTAAGAGGATGTGATGAACAAATTAAACAACCTAGTTGAAATGGACAAATTTCTAGAAACACAGGAACAACCTACACTAACTCTAGAAGAAATAGAAGAGCTCAACAAACCAATTAAATGTAAAGGGATTGAATTAGTCATTAAAAACTCTCAACAAAGAAAAGTCCAGGAACTGATGACTTCACATGTGAATTTTACCAATCATTCTAAAAAAGAATTAATACCAATTCTGCTCAAACTATTCCAAAAATTGAAGAAGAGGGAACACTACCTCACTCATTCTATGAGGCCAAGATCACTTTAATATCAAAGCCACATAAAGATACTATCACAAAATTACAGACCAATTTCTCTTATAAATATAGATGCAAAAATCCTAAAATAAAATACTAACAAATTGAACCCAACAACACATTAAAAAGTGAAACACCATGATTAAATGTTTTTGCCCCCAGGTATGCAAGAGTGATTTAACATAAGAAGATCAATTAATGTGATACACCACACTAACAAAATGGAAGGGAATAAACCACATGATCATCTCAATTGATGTAGAAAAGGCATTGATTAAAATCCACATCCTTTCTAGACGAAAACACTTAGAAACTTAGTAATTAAAGGAAACGTCCTCAACATGATAAAGAGGATATAGGAAAAGCCCACAGCTAACCTCCTACTTAATAGTGAAAGGCTGATAGCTTTCCCTCTGAGATCAGAAACAAGACAAGGATGCCCTCTGTTATTCAACATAGTACTGGAAGTTCTAGCCAGAACAATTAGGCAAAGAAAAGAAATAAAGGACATCCAAAATAGAAACAAAGAAGTAAAACCTTCACTATTTGCATGTGACATGATCCTAGACATAGAAAGTCCCAAAAATCTACAACAAATCTACCAGGGCTATAAATGAATTCAACAAAGTACTAGGTACAGGATCAACACACAAAAATCAATAGTGTTTGTATACACTAGTAATGAGAAATTTGGGGATGAAATTAAGAAAAAAAATTCCATTTACAATAGCAACTAAGTGAATCAAATATTTAGGACTAAATTTAAGCAAGGACATAAAGGACTTATACATGGAAAACTACAAAATTTTGCAAAAGAAATAAAAGAAGACCTAATTAAATGGAAGGGCACTCCATGCTGATGGTTTGGAAGACTAGATATTGCTAAGATTTCAATTCTACCCCCAAATTATTTACAGACTCAACCCAATCCCAATAAAAATTCCAACAGCTTAGTTTGCAGAAATGAAAAATCAATCATAAAATTTATTTGGTAGGGCAAAGGGCCTCTAATAGCCAAAACCATCTTGAAAAAAAATGAAATTGGAGACTCACACTTCCTGACTTTAAAGCTTATTACAAATTAACAGGGCTCAAAACAGCATGGTACCAGCACAAGAATAGGTATGTAGACCAATGGAATTGAATTGAGAGTTCAGTAACAGACTCTCACATCTATAGCCAATTTATATATAAATCTATCTTTTAGGAGGTACTGTTTTGTGCTCCTTGTCTGCTATCTGTGTCCATTTGCTGTGTGCTTTCTGTGTCTGCTTATCTTCTCTTCTTGCCTTCTCTTTAGGAGGCACGGAGAACCAATCCTGGGACCTCCGATGTGGGATAGAGGCATTCAATCACTTGAGCCACCTCAGCTCCCTGGTTTGTTGTGTCTCTCACTATCTCTCCTCTTTGTCTCTTTTTGTTGCTCTAGCTCGCCATGTGGGCCAGTTCGCTTTCACCAGAAGGCCCCAGGAAACGAACCCAGGACCTCCCATATGGTAGATGGGAGCCCAATCGCTTGAGCCACATCTGCTTCCCTGACCAAGTGATTTTTAACATGATGGCCAAATCCACTCACTTGGGAAAGAAAGAATCTCTCCAACAAATGGTGCTGGGAGAACTGAATATCAATAAGCAAAAGAATGAAAGAGGACCCATATCTCACACATACAAAACTTAACTCGAAATGGATTAAGGACCTAAATATAAGAACCAGGGTTTTAAAACTCCTTGAAAAAAATGTATGGCATGTATGGGAGAATCTTCAGGATCTTGTGTTAGGCAATGGTTTATTTCTACATGAACCGGCAATCCCACTACTCAGTATATATCCAAAAGAATTGAAACCTGGACTCAAACAGATATTTGTACGCTGAAGTTCATAGTGGCCTTATTCACAATTGTCAAAAATGGGAACAACCCAAGTGTCCAAAAATGATGAATGGATAAATAAAATGTGGTATATACATGTAATGGAATATTACTCCTCATTTAAAAGGAATGAAGTTCTGATTCATGCAACAACCAGGGCGAACCTTGAAATATTATGTTGAGTGAAATAAGCTAGATGCAAAATGACAAATATTGTATGATCTCACTGATATGAAATAATTATTATAAGGAAACTCATAGAGTTAGAATCTAGAATCTAGCTGCCAGAGGCTGGGTTGGGGGTAAGGAATGGGGAGTTAACACTTAATTTGTACAGAATTTCTATTTGGGTTGATTGTAAAGTTTGGGAATTAGATGGTGGTGATAGCACAACATTATGAGTGTAATGAATGGCGTTGAATTATTTATGTGAATGTGGCTAAAAGGGGAAATTTAGGTCGTATATATGTTATTAGACTAAAAATTAAAAGAAAAAGCATGGGACTGTACAACACAGCGAACCCTGTTTTAAACAATGGACTATAGCTAATAATGCAATTATAAAAATGTTTCATGAATTATAACAAATGTGCCAAATGAATACAGGGCATTAATAATGTGGGGGGGGGGGTATGAGAAAAAAAAATACACCTAACATAACTATAGGCTATAGTTAATGTACAATTATAATATTCTTTCATCTATTGTAACAAAGGTACCACACTAATGCAAAGTGTTAGTAAGTGGTTCAGGGGTATTTTGGAATGTTGTATATTTTACATGATTTTTCTGTAAACTTACAACTTCTCTAATTAAAAAAAAATTGAAATGATAATACTAGAATAATTCTTCTGTATTTTGTGAAAAAGTCAGTCCTTTGTTTCTAAATAGGATTTGGTAAAACATGAAAAGCTGTAGGTGTCTCTATTGCTGCAATTTCTGGTAGGCCACCACTGCACTGGAGAAAACTTCCCAGGTTTGATTGCAATTTCTAACTCTAAACAAGGACACTTTACAAGATTTTGTTTAGGGCACAGGAATTTAAAATACCATATGAAATCTCTATTTCTCTTTCTTCATGTGAATATGTATGTGAATGTGTACCTATAAAAATATTGATTCCTTTTAGCCACTGATTTAAATTGCAATTGAGTGAAATTCTGTCTGGCAATCTCTCCAAAATAAGAATATATAGTGATAATTCATTCTCTTTAAAGTCAATCATCCAAAGGTTGTTTCTTGGCTTTGAATATAAATGCTCTCGACACAGGTTTTATAGCTTTATTTTGTTTGCACCCAATACTTTGTTTTAAAAATCTTACTTTTCTTAGTTGTGGTTTACCTTGAAATATTTTACAATGCCTCAGTAGAATATTCAGTAATTGTATTCTTTTTTTTCCATGACAATGAACATAAATCCATAACAATAATTATTAAGCTACTACAGACTGATCATGATTTTACGCACTCATCAGATTTGGCAGGAATGCCACATAGTGCGGAAACAAAAAATGCTCATCATTTCCCCAGTGAAGACATTTAGATTCATCAAGGTTAAAAAATTTGCCAGTGTCACCCAGCTAGTTACCAGGAGACCTTAATCTAAAACTCATTGTTTTTTCATCATGCTTTACCAGCAATGAGCAATTTAAAATGATAAGAAATTGAATTGCATTTCATGTAAGTTGTCTTAGCATCCTAGTCCTGAAATAACAAAGTACCACAAACTGGGTAGCTTAAAACAACAGAAACTTGCTGTCTCCCAATTCTAGAGGTCAGAACTCCAAAGTCTGTAGGGGAGAATCCTTCCTTGTTTCTTCCTTGCTTCTGGTGGTTTGCCAGCAATCCTTGGACTTCACTTCTCAATCGTATTGGATAAGGGTCCACTCTAATCCACTTTGTCCTCATCTTAACTAATAACATCTTCAAAGACCTTATTTCCACATAAGGTTACTGTGGCAGTTTGGAGTTATTTATGAGCCCTCCAAAAGAGAAAGATTATGTTTGTTAACTGGTCTGTTCCTCTGGATGTGAAACTCTTTGACTGTATTAAACTCAAAGGTTTTACATTTACTTAATTAAATCAATTTAGGGTCTTTGATTTGACCACATCAGTAGGGCGTGACTCAGGTTAAGTCCCCGTCCCCTCGGTGGGCCCATATAAACTGACGCTCACTCAAGAAGACAGAAGAAGGAGAGAAAGAGAGAATTTTGTCAGTTTTGATCCTGGAGCCCCAGGGAGAGATGAGCCATTCGCCTGATAGTTTGCAGCTGAAGAGAACAGAGCAGCTGAGCTGCTGATAGCTCCTGGAAAGAAATGAGCCCTATGCCAGACTGATATAGGAAGCCCTGAGAGACAAGTCCTATGTCAGCCTACAGCTGAGATCCAAAGCAGCTGGGCCAATGGAGACTTAAGCGGAAGAAGGAAGGAGAGACCAGGCAGAGATCGCCCACCATCTTGCTTCAACATGTGACAGCTGACTTTGGTGAGAAAACAGCCTTGAGTTGGACTCTCTAGAGCCTTGTAACTGTAAGCTTTTATCCCAAATAAATACGCTTTATAAAAGCCATCAGATTTCTGGTACTTTGTATCAGCACCCTTTTGGTGGACTAATACAGTTCACATTCACAGGACCAGTGGGTTAGGGTGTGAATATGTCTTTCTGGGGGACACAGTTCAATTCATATCGTCTTCTGACAAGAAATCTTCATAATGGTATTATTTTTTTTAAGTACCATTTGTAAATGGTTGAGACATCCTATTCATTAGATTAGTGTGCCTCTGTTTTGGACTTTGAGGGTCAGGGAGTATTTGCTAATCTGCTCAATCAGTCCTGTCCAGTATAATAACCTTGCCTTTGATAGATTTTTTTAAGTCCTTGGTTAATTAAGTTGGGAATTTAATCTAACTTTATGGGTGTGTGTGGCATGTACATGTGTGTGCCTGCATGTGGAATGTTCCTCCCAATCTGCAGCCCATCTGAAACCCTGAACTGGCCCCTGCAAAGTCTCACAATCATCTTCTAATCAATGGCCTATGTGGCACTATAAATTATAAATGGACTAGGAAGCTTGAAAATGTTCCTCAAACCTAAGCAGGGCAATTATAACCATCCCAGTCTTCCAATCATACAATAAAACTGACAACCAGGAACTATTTTTCTGAAAATAGGTCATAACATAGAATATTTTCATTCCTTTCTAGATAGGTTTACAGGAAATAGAAAAGGAGAAAGTTGTGAGCCAATACGCATACGGACATAATCTATGGTAAGGTGAAAGTGTGTAGTTGCATATTGAAGGCATATGACAGGAGGGTAATTTTATTATTGGTTTGGGTGGTGCAGTTTTGACAGATGAGTAGATTGGGGAGGGAGGGTTGGAAGGTCCAGGGAACCAGGGAGAGGGTTGGGAGAGGGACCAGGTGAACATTGGGGATTTGTGGGTATGTGGTTAAAAGTACAAAGTTGGGAATGCTTTTATTGCAATAAGACAAGGAAGGGTTACTGGTTTAGGGTGTTGGATGGGGGGGGTGACATTCGGGACAGGGTGTACTGGAGCAGGCTTCTAGGGAGGGTGTGAATGATCATTTTGTCATAATGTGTAGTATCAGTGGGTGGAGACCCACATAATGAGTGGGAAGGAGTTGGACTCCCATCCTTGGGAGGACCGATTAGTTTACATATAGAGAGGCGGGAGTCTTTTGAGAGCATGGGCCGTTCCTAATAGGGAAGGACAAACCAGTGTGTCAAGACCTCAGTGCTGTTGCAAGTAACTATGAATCTTGTCATCAAGGATGAAGCCAGGGGGTTACAGTGGGCCCCGAGGGGAGGGAGAGGGAGGAATAGAATAGATTCAACAGGGGGTATTTAGTGGGCAATGGAAGTGTTCTATATGATCTTGCAATGATGGACACAGATAATAGTTTTAGAAATATCTAGATAATTTGATAAAAATATGTTTAAGTCCTTAGCTTATATATCACTTAAAAGAATAATTTTTTTAATAGAAGATATTATTTAAATCATTATTTGAAGTTTGAATGAGATGGGTAATTATAATGGTGTCAGCATTGCCTAATAAATGGGATATGAGAGTTTTAGTGTGACATTAATTATGACCCTGTACCCTAAATTGAAGCATAATATCAGTAGTCACCTAAACTTGTACAAATAAATTTTAGAAGCTATAGAAAAAAATGGACTGAGCAAAGTCCTTCCTATAAGAGAAACTTTCTTCCTTCTGCATGTTGTAAGACTATCATAATCAATTCATTGGAAATAAGCCTGCATTATGGTAAAAGCTAAAGGAAGTGAAGGGTAATTTTCACTCGGTTGGTTGGTTCATCTTTAAATTGCCATGTAATGATAAACTTTCTTGGGCCAACTCAGGATTCCTCAGCAGTGACTTCAGAAATAGAATGTCTGAGTACTCCCCTATCTGGGGCAATACTGATGTGTACCTGATGCTTCACTGAAGGATTATTTTCAGGCTTGGAATGCAAATGGAGGAGGATTCATAAGATCTTGTTCATCACCTTTAAAGCAAAATGTTGTAGCATACATAAAATGTAACCACATATTATAGGTTAATTCCAAGCATTTCTCTAAGTGCAAATGGATTCTGAAAAAGGAGCTCCCTCTCCTTTGAGTGTTTAAACAAGAAGGATTGGAATTGGGCTTCCAAACAGTTTTGCTGTGAATAGCCCTTAGCTCTTGTGGTGACTTTTTGATGCTTTGACTTCTCTGCCATGCTTGCTAATTCTATAATGTCATGAGCTCATTGACATTTATTTCACATCCTGACCTCTTTGGGAGAAGTTATTTCTGATCTCACTGTGGGGTAAATTATGGCAGGAAACCAGCCAGGAAAAGAAAAGAACCAGAAAAAGAGTAGAAGACAACCATTTTGTTTTTGTAAGTTATAAGTAAATACACTTTGCGCAGTTTCAAATGTGTGTAGATTTGGTGGGGTTAACATAGGACAAAAAACAACAACTTTATTTTTGGAAAAGGTATATTTCATTGAAACTCCAAATGATGTAATACTTTTATTCATTTAACCAGCACTTGTACTGCTATGGCTGAATCTCAGTGGTCATCATAGGTGCCTAATACAAGTCAGAGGACCCGGGAGCCATGTTGAATGTTGCATGGTACTTACAGTGTTGTGGGGGGTAGCAGTGCTGATCAAATGAATGGGGTACAGTGACGAGAGAGCTACAGGTACATTGGAGCATGATAAATCTTTCTGATGAGGTTCAAGGTTCCATAGAAGAGGTCAATGTTGTGTAGTTTTTGAAGCTGAGTATGTGTTTTCTAGGGTAGGATGGCAAGAGGGAAGTTGCAAGTCCTTCGAGGTAGCTAGATCATAGGGAGTCAGAGTGGCAAGCAGACAGGAGGAAAGTGGGGAGACTGAGGAGGCCCTTTGTCTTAGTTTGCCAGGGCTTCTGTAACAATGTACGAAAAGAAGACTGTTGCCTTCAACAACAGGAATTTATTGTCTTACAGTTCTAGATGTCCAAAATCACGGTATGGTGAGAGCATGCCTTTCCTGAAGTCTGTAGGGTTCTGGTGATGGCTCGTCAACAATCCATGATGTTCCTGGGCTTGTGGCATAAATCTGCCTCTGACACATGGCTGCCTCTCTGTTTCTGCATCAATTTTCTGCATCTCTGTCCAACTTTCCTCTCCTTATAAAGACACTAATCATATTGGATTAGGGACCACCCTAATCCAGTTTGGTGTCATCTTAACTAATAACTTCTGCAAAGATTGTATTCCCAAGTGAATTCACATACACAAGACTGAGCTTTAGGACTTGAACATGTATTTTAGGGGGACACAATTCGACCTAGCAGTCTCCTTTGCCACATGAGCTGCTCCATTGGATTCTGCTGGTAGTGGAGAGCCAACATAGGAGTTCAAGTCAGGAGAGTGAAAATAAATCAATGACAAAACAAAACCCACAGCAGTGCATGGGGGGGGGACAAAAGCAGGCAAGACCATTAAGTCAGGGAGGCCGTGAGCTGAACATAAGCAGTAGTGCAACAAGGAAGGACCAGGAGGACTTGGGGGCCATATGGATATGAGGAAGAGGAGGGACACCTGTGTGAGTTACTTTTGTGTCTGGGTGGATAACAGAGAAATAGAGGAAGGCAAGATTTCTCTTAGTTTGCCAGGACTGCTATAACAAATTCCACGGACTGGTTGGCTTACATGGGGGCAGGGGGTGGTAGAATTTATTCTCAGAGTTTTGGAGGCATCATCAGGATCATGCTTCCTCTGAAGTCTTTGGGGTCCTGCTGGTGGCTGCCAGCCACTCATAGCTCAGTTTCTGCCTCTGTCCCATGGCTGTCAGTCTCCAATCTCCAACTCACCCTTCCTCCTATATCCAGATTTTCTCGAATTATAAGGATTCCAATCATGTTGGATTAAGGCTCACCTTGATTCCGTGGTGACCTCACATTAATAGGATCCTTGAAGATCCTATTTACAAATGAGTTTGCATCCTCAGGCTGATGGATAAGGATTTGAACCTATCTTTGTGGAACACATGATTCAATCCATAGCAAAGATGTTTTAGAGTTTGGAGAAAATTTTGAGGTACCTTTGGTACATCAATTAGATGTCAGGCATGGGGGGACATAATAGATATGGAAGTACAGGGTAGAGATTTCATGTTTATGTATGTTTCTGTGCATGTGTATGTAATTTGCACTTATGCTTCCTTATACATATATACTTTCTGCTTTGTATTTTGTGTCATTTCATGAAAACCAAAAGAGTGAATGAAATTGCTCAAGAAGGACAAGGATGCAGAGAGGAGGGCTAAAGACAGAGCCTTTGGGACATCAGCATTTAAGAGGTAGGCAAAATAAATAATCAATAATCTGAAAAATGAATCTAGGATGCAATGTTGAGAGAGAGAGAGGAGAAGAGTGAGGAGAGCTTAAAAAGAAAGGGGGTTCGCATTATCAAATGCCACCAAAAGATCAAGTAAAATGCTGACTCAAGCAAGTTCACTGAATTTGCCAAGCAAGAGTTCAGAGATAACCCATGCCAGGATGATTTCAATGAAGTGGTGCAGGAGGAAGTCTGTTTGCAGGGGGTTGAAGAATGAATGCAGGGGCTTTTTCAGGACTTGGGAATCTTTCTGGCAATGACAGATATAGGCCATTTTATATCATCACATAACATGTAGAACTGTGTGGGAGAGAGTGTAGACTACAATGTGAAATATGGTCCAGACTTAATGGCAAAGCCCCAGGATGCGTTTATCAATTGCAATGAATGTGCCACACAATGAAGGATGTTATTTATGTGGGAGGGTGATGGAAGTGTGGGCAGTGGGGCATATGGGAATCCCTATACTTTTTGTGTAACATTATGTAATCTAAGTACCTTTAAAAGAATAAAAAATATATTAAAAAAAGAATGAATGCAACAAATTTGCTACAGGTAGAGATTGTGCTCCTTTTAAAATACAGTTAGAATCTTGTTTTTCAGTTGCTATCAGTAACATCAAAACCTAATAATATATGATATGATATGATATGACGAGCAAAATGATAGAAATACGTTTTCCAAATAGGACACCACACATTGAAAAAGTGGAGAAAGTTGTAAAATCTATTGTCCTTGTCAGTTTTCCCTTATAATTACAGTAATAAAGTGGCTGGTGGGTGGAGATTTAATTTCTATTCCTTGCCTGTGGTGTGGAAACATATTTCCCAATGTTCAACAGACCTGGTATGTGGCGCTCAGACACAATCTGCATGTGGCAGAGACCAGTTGTGCTAGTCTTACAGAGGAATGCTGAGTCTGTTCATTGGGGTTTTCATTTCTTTGTAAATAAAAATGATTTTGGATGAGAAGGAAAGAATACTCTGAATTTTCATAAAAGACTATATTTTCATGAATAGTTGTTTTTATGTTTGTGATACTGAACTGAAACATAACTTTACCTTTGCTATATATTTTCAGTATTTGTTCTGCTTTTTATGGATTGTATATGGCTCATTATACTATTCTTACTATTATTTTGGTTCAATACCCTGTGTCAATATTTATGTTAGTGATATAAGGTTTGTGTTGCAAAACCTGAGTTGAATTAGACATACTGCTCTGAAGGCATTCCCAGTTTAGCAGTATTGAGGGGAGGCAGAGACACTTTAATTGTCTTATAATGAAGGATGTAAAGTTGTTATAATAGCTGAATTTATGTGAATAGTGTTAATGTGATTATTGCTAGTACTTACTCAATACTAAGCACTATTCTAAATGCTTTGCATGGATGATAACATTTAGTAAATACCCTGGGTACTATAATTTTCCTTTTATGATGGGGAGCTGAGGCTCCAAGGGGGTGGGAACCTGTCTGAGGCCACACAGGCATGGAGTATATGGATGAGGCCAAGTCCAGGTCTGTGTCACTGACTCTGAAGCCTGCACTCCTAACCACTATGCAAACGTTTCCCCATTACAGAGGCCCTAGGGGGCACCTAGGATCACAGACAGTGGCATTCAGGCATCTTGAAGGACAGCTTTGGAGGCTGATTATCAGCTCTCCTGGGTGTGCAGGCGGTGGATGGTACAGGTGGCAGAAGCGCTGCTGCTGGCTTCTGCTTCCTTCCTGCCTTCTGTGAGGTTGCTCCAGAGGGGGACGTGGTGCCCTGGACCTCCCGTCCTGTGATAGCTCCATGTTGTCTTGAGGATATTTAAGAATGTCACAGTGAGGAAAGGACAAAAAGGACGTTCCAGATAAAAAGAGCAGCAGGCACATGCCTAGAGTAATAAAATGGCGGAAGCAAGGTGTGGTGATGGAGGGGCAACCCCTCAGCACCACAGTGTGCAGGATGGGGCACTGTGAGGTGTGGCCATGGTTAGGGCTGTGCAAGTCAAGGACACCAAATAAATGGTAGAACACTAGGCTGGGGGCATGTTTTTCGAACTCCCACAGAACAGAGGAGCAACCTGGGAATAGGAAGCAGGGAAGATAATGAAGGTAAAATATAAGGCAAGGCAAGATCATCAAGTCTGATCTCAGTGGTTCTGTAGCTCTATCTCCTGCCATGTTTATCAGCTCTCCTGCAAACGTGCCTCTGCTTGTCTAGAGGTGTCTGAACCGGGCTGAGTGAAGCCTCACAGGACTGGGGCATGGAGCTGGGGGACACATGTAACCCAGAGGGAGGAGACAGAGAAGGAGAAAAATGATTGCAGAGGTTAATAATGGTTATAATACTATGAATTATGTTAAGTTAAATCATACTATTTTGAAGTACGTTTTCACCAACGTAAGGGCGGTATTTTAATATTCAGTTGACTGCACCTGGGTTTCGGTGAAAATGGACTTACCTAACAGACAATGCACGGGGAGTGCAGCTCAGTGGACCTGCTGGTGCGGGAGATTCCGCCCAGGGCACAGTCCTTCTCCCGCACCCAGATATTTAGGGCAAATTAAACCACCTCGGTTTCCCTGAAGCCATGGCTTTGACCTGGAGGAGGTCTGCTCCTAATGACATCTGCTGAGAAATGGAGGACCAGGTTTCTACCACAGGAATAAGGGCCACTCTTGGGGTTCCAGTACTTGCCCGCCCTTCTGGTGACTGTCCTTGCTTGGGTGGTGCAGGAGGGCTCAGAGTCAAGGCGGGGGCTAGCCTTGGGCTGGTGAGCACCATCCCTCATGAACTGTGCAATGTCAGCTCAAATGGATATATGGGATACTCCCTCATTCTACCCCCATCATCCCTGAAAGGAAGGGATTTAAAATGGATTGCTTCTTTCCCTGCCTGAGGAAAGTGGTAGTGTTGTGTAGAATCATGGGGTGGAAACGATATCCAAAAGGAAATTAGGAGGCTTGCTTTCTGAGGCAGCCTCTGACCCCAGGTGGCCAGGTGAGCGTGGATGTCCTCTCCCCACCCATGGTCCTCGCCTCAGTTTCCTCTCAGTGTGTTTAAAGTGAGGTTGGAGGGTGGGGGGAGCACCCGCTTTGGAAGCAGACAGTTTGGGGAGCAAAGTGAGGAGAAGGGCTTTCCTTATGGCCACTTGCCCACAGATTTCTGTGAAGGGAATTAAACTTCCTGAGACTCTAAGATCAACATATTTACACCTACCTTGGGGGGCTGTTTGGAGCTTTAGCTAGGATGAAGACTTGAGAAATTTTTGGTTCTCTCCTTTCCCCTTTCCTTTTTTCTCTATATAAAGACTAACTGATCTGAAAGATAGCTTCTGTTTTAAAAGTCAGTTTTTCTAGATTATAAAACTATGACTTGTTCTCTGTAAAAAAAAAATTGGGATATTATAGAGAAGTGCCTGTTTTCACTTTTATGCTTATGCGTTTTGCATGTGTGTATGCATGGGTGTGTGCCGTGTGTGTGCATCCCTTCCTTAGGTTCTGATTTTAACTTTCCACAAGCACCTTCAAGTGCTCAGTGCTTTAAGACCCATAAGTAACTGATTCCTGATCCTGGGGATTGATGCCATAAAGCACTTCAGAGGACAGTGCCTCCATTCTGTATGATATAATTCAAGAGTTTGAGAGGGGATGCAATACATTTCTGGAAAATATGTGGATCTGGCAGGGAACTGCACCAAGGTGCCAAATGAACAGGCTTGATATATCTTGAAGCCTTTATAGTATTCTTACTTATGTAGAAACATTTTAACTGTTGTTAGAGATGTGTGGATAAGAATCACCATGTAAAGCATTTGTACATTGTTATAAAGATAGTGGTTGCAAGAGTTCAGAAGTGTGTGTGTGTGTGTGTGGGGGGAGGGATGAATGGAATAGGGCATATTTGGGGTGGTGAGATTCTTCTGTATAATAACCTCAATGACGGCCGCATGGCATTACGCATTTGTCAAGGCCTATGGAAAACTGTACAGCACAAAGTAAAAACCGTAATGTAAACTGTAGACTTTGGTTAGTAGCACTGCTTCAATATTGGTTCATAAGCTGAAACAAATTAACACTAATGTAAGATGTCAATAAATAGGGGAAACTATGTGTGCATGTGTGGTGGTGGTTATATGGGAATTCCCTAAACTTTTGGTGTAATTTTTCTGTAAATGCAAACTTAAAACTTCCCTAAAAATAAAGTGAAAAAAAAAATCACCATGTAAAACAAAATAAAAAGGGGAGGAAACAACCTACTGCCATCTGTGACAGTAAGTGAGGGCCACGTCCCTGCCAGCTCTGCCCTCTGTTCTCACTCTACAGGACTCCCTGTCCCAGCCTATCCCCCTCCACAGGGCTTTCTATAATGAGCAAATCTGATTTTGTGGAATTCCTGGTTAAGGTATCTTAGGCTGCTCAAGATTCCTACAAGTTTCAAAGTCCTCGGCTAAGCACACAGAATTAGCCGGCTGACCCCCTTGACCCAAACCAGCTTCCAACCCTGTGCCCCAGGAATCTTTTCTTCACAGGGCCTATTTCACCCATGACATTACTTGCCTCACCCCTACACGGGCTGGGCTGGACCAGGCACTGGGACTGGGTGCTCAGTAACTTGAATGAATGAATGAATGAATGAATGAATGAACATCATTTTTCCTTTATTAATGAGGGTCTCATAGCCTCGAACTCTGACTGTGTGGCCCTTGGGGGGCAGTAAACGCACCCAAGGTGGAAGAACATGATTGAGACTCAGGTAAGGCATGCTCAGGTGCCTCTAAGTGGTGCCTTCCAAATGCTCCCTCTCAGGCTTTGGCAAAGATATTTCCAATTCCTACCCCTGGAAGGGCCCTAAAGCTGCCAGATAAAGAATATCTTTTTAGGGGTCGAGAGATGTTGTGGAGAAATCTCTTAGATTCTTCCCCAGATGCCAAGGTCTTGGGTTCTTCCAAGGATGCCAAGTGGGTGTCCAGATACAGTGCAGGAATGGGGCTGCATAACACAAAAAGCAGAGGCACAGAGTGGTGGGAGAGGCCAGAGGGACTGGGACAGAGGGGTGGGGTTGGAGGGATGTCAGGGAGGGGCTCAAGGACCAGATCTAGAAGGGAGTTATAGGGGATTCGGAGGTGGGGCTGGAGGGGTGAAGTGGGATTTGGAGGGGCTGGGACTGGATCACTGTGGCTGGGTCTTGGAAGTTTGAAGCTGTGCATGCCCCAGAAAAACTTTTTCTTAAATTGAATCTATTCCTGTCTGTCGGTGTGAACTCATTTTAAGTAGGACCTTGTGGTGAGTTTACTTCAGTTAAGGTGTGATCCAGTCCGATCAGGATGGGTCTTAATCCTATTACTGGAGTCCTTTATAAGTAGAAGTGAAATTCAGACAGAGAAAGAGAGAAGGCCACAGGAAGTAAAAAGCTGAACTCAATGAAACCCAGAAGAGAACTGTGAGTTCAGGAGAGGCTGCCATGTGCCTTGCCATGTGACAAGCTAAAGACCCAGTAATTCCAGCAGCCAGGCCCAGAACTCCACTATCTTGGGAGAAAGGTTTGCCTTGATGATGCCATAATTTGGAGTTTCTTGTGGCCGCAAAGTAAGCAAATAAATTCCCATTGTTTAACCCGACACATTCTATGGTATTTGCTTGAGCAGCCCAAGAAACTAAAACAGTGACTGGGGGTCCCTGGGCTGGAGGAGCTACATGTATACGTGGATTCTGTTTCTAATCGGAGGCTGGGTGACAGAGAGCACAGATGTGAATTCTTAAATGGTGCTTCATTTCCCTGCCTATATTTTTATTACCCTCTGAATTTGGGACATATTCCTATTTATCTAATTGTCATTTGTCATCTATTTGCTTAGAAAAGCTTCATGAGATGAATAAACTGAGACAGAGAGTGGTTAAATAAAGTGTCTGTGGGTCTCATATCAAAAAAAGCAATAGAAATGGAATAAAAATCCCTGACTTCTTGACTCCCAAACCCAAGCTCTGCCAATATGCCCTTGGGTCTCTTTATCTGTGATACCCTGAAAAACCCTTAAAGTCATGTATTTGGAGGAAAAATTATGACTTTATGACTAAGGACTGGTTACAATTTTCAATTCTTTTATTAGAGAAGTTGTAAATTTATTATGCAGCGCTTCACAAATTTTTGTGTCATCCTTGCACGGGCCATTTTAATCTTCTCTGTATTGCTCTAATTTTAATATGTATGCTGCCAAAGCAAGCACCAACTATCGATTTAGAAAACATTCAGTTTATTCATTCAACAGATATTTATATCAGATGTGTGCCTAGAAATTGCTGGCTCTGGATCCAGACCAAAACACACACGACCCTGCTCAGATGTAGCATATAGTCTGCCCCAGTGGGACAATCAATAAACAAAAGCCCAACTTTAATAAATAAGTAATAAAAAAGATACGGTAAGTACTTTAAAAAAAGAGTAGAGTGAGTGCTTTGATAGATAATAAATAGTGCTCAGTATTTAAAATTATTCTATGTTGAATTTAGATAATCCGTATACTAAAAGTTTTGAAAATTAAAAATATTCAATATTGCCAGAACCATGTGGGTGTGTTTGTCTTCTCATAATATCCTCATGAAAGAGTTAGCAATCTTACCAACTTGGCTGAACTTCTCACAGTTTTCAATTCTAATTTTGGGGCTGAGATCATGATTTTACACTTGCACTTTTCCTCATCTAGTTTTTTTTCCCCCAATAACTGATGGCTGAATGAACATATTTTATCACAATATCTCTGGTTGTGATGACATGAGAACATAAGAAAGAAAAGGCTGCAGGGTTTATTCCTGTTTAACAATAAAGCAATGGTTCTCCACCTATAATGAACAAAAGACTCCTGGAATGATTGTTGAAGTGCAGATTCCCAGTCTTCTTGTCCAGAGACTCTGATTCAGCACTTCTCCAGAAAGGCCCAAGGATTTTCATTTTAACAAGTATCTCTAGGGTTCTGATACTTGGAGACCACCACTGATACCCTCCACCAGTGTCTACTGTCACATGTAGGTGATAGACAACCAGATATCATATTAATTTATCAGATTATTAATATTATCAAATATTATCAGATATCTTAATCAGAGAGTGTTACCACTTTAAAAGTTTTTTGGGGCAGTGTGATAAACTAAGGAGCTCTATTTAAGTTTGCCCATGTTTTGGAGTTAAATTACACATTATATTATGGGATTTCAGGTGTTCTGGCTGGAAGCAACAGGTGGAATAAGTTGAAGCCATTGAGTTATTAATGGACAGTCCACCTCTTCATTTGGCAGAACGCATGGTTATTGTTGATTTGTGTTGCAATATTTTTATTACAAAGCCATCATAAAATTGTTAGATTGTAAATGCTGACCCTGAGCTCAAAATATGCTCCATTCCAGCCCTGCTGACCCTGAGCTCAAGATATGCTCCATTTCACCCCCTGCTCCCTTCCTCCCTCGCTGAGCCACAGAACACTCACTCCCCCAATTTATAAAGTAGTTCTAAGAACAAAATTCCCAAAATGTTACTCCCTACCCTGGGAACTGCAAACCTGGTACTTTTCCATCCCATATCTTTGCATCCTCCACCAACCCTGCCCAGATCCACCAGTTCAAATAGGTAGTCCCCAGTGCAGTCTGGGGGCAGAAGTCTTTCATTTCAGACCCCAACTTTGTCAGTAATCTAATAAACATCCTTGCCTGAATTTTACTCTGTCTCTGAGCCCCATTGAACTGGACCTAACATTTTGGTGCCAAAACCTGGGATGCCTCGTTGAGGCAGGCCAACTCCGTAGGGACCTCCACCTCGCCATTGCAGCTTTTCCATCCAACACCCGACACAGATTCGTCCTCGAGTGAAACTCAAAACCTCTCCAGAGGATCTTGTCCATTTTTCCTCTGCCTGGAAATCCTAGTGCTAGGTAAGTGATCCTCTCTGGCATCAGGGGACTGTCCCCATAGCCTGACCTTCTTGGCCCCAGGGAAACTTGGACTTGAGTTCAGTCACCGGCCATTATTGGCCTCTGTTTATCTTCCTTGCTCTGGAGATGCCTGGTCCTGGGTTTGGTCACAGGCCCTCTGGCCCCTAACCGGTCTGGAAGTGGCAGATTTGAGGACACTTCCTTTTTCCTTCAATACCTCCTTCAAACCAAAGACCTGAAAGTTCTCTGAACTCACCCACACCTCACCAACCATGGGAAATTCCCAATCACTTCCTCCAAAGGAAACCCCTTTGGGGTGTCACCTCCACAACAGCTCATTTTTCACTCTACCACTATTTGGCCTCATTATAAATTAAACAACAGAAGCCAATGGCCAGAACATGGCATTCAAATTTTCCAGGACCTCGAGAACTTTATCCACTGCAGTGGCAAGTAGGCTGAATTTCCCTACATCCAGCCTTCTTCTTTCTCTGTAACTGTCCCCCACTCTGCCAATCCTGCACTACCTACCAAATCCTCCTTCTCTACAGCCGGGCACCCCTCCTGTTCAAACCTGACAACTTTTAACATTTTGCTTTCTCAAAGTCAAATCTTGAACAGTATCTTTTTATTTAAAATTATGACAAAATCCTTATTCTTTCACCCTGGGGAAAAAAAAATAGTATGTGTCACAGAAACAACTTCTTATCGTAAATTAAAATAACATCACTGCTGTATGCAACAGTCCCAAATATTGCTAGTTTGTTGCCAGTTATGTCACTATCACTTTTTTTTTTAACTTGCTAAAGCTTTCTTTACTATCTACTTAGGCAAGTCAAACCAGCCTACATTTACCTTCATGTGAAAAAGCCAATGGTGGATTTTGCAGTACTTCCCAAGCTGTGTGCATAACCCAATTGTCTATCCTAGCCTGGTAACAGAGAATCTGGCTGCATAGGAAAAAACCTGTAGCTATAACCCTATTTCATTATATTAATAATATTATGTTAACCAATAATTCTTTTTACAGAATTAAAAGAAACACCAGACACAATGGTATCTTATCTTAAAAGCCTAAAATGGGCAAACAATTAGAATATACTGCAATGTCCTTGCCACTCTATTAAACTCTTAAGTGCTGTTAAAGTATAATGTTTTCCCACAACACAAACTCCAAAACAATTAATAACCTTTTTGGAGTTGTTGGAATACTAAAAACCCTTCATCCCTCATTTAGGTCAAATGTTAAAATCATTGTATGTGTTAATCAGAAAAAGTTGTGCATGAAAATAAGAAACACCTCCCTCCCTCCAGCAGGCTGCTTTTAAAACAATAACACAGGCTCTGTCAGTAAGGGAAATAAACCTTAACTTAACTCTGTAAACTAAATGTAGACAGCACCAACATTAACTTTAGGTAGGGTTTGTGACAGAGACAACATTCTAAAGAAATACCCTTTGGGTTGCAATCACAATTGTAAAAGGGGCCAACTTACAATATAACCCCTTAATAAAAAAAAAACAAAACAAAACACAACAACTGTGTGCAGCATACCACACCCTGTTGCAAGTAAAAGGCTTAACCCATTAGTGTCTGGTCACTCTGAAAACCACCGTCCCTGTCCAGGAGTAGATTGCAAATACTAGAAACAAGACAGAAACAATGAACTCTTGTAATGTACCATCTGTGAAGAAGAAATCTGTGGAAAAACATCTGAAACACCTGCCAACAGCAGCAGGTAACTGTCTATCATATCCCTACTCACTACTCTAACACTCCTCTCAGAACTGTTAAAGAAATACTCTCGTGAAGATCCAGAGCCATACTATTGAAACCCAAGAGGCAGCAGAGTGGCTCCACAAGAAAAACAGACATAGTAACTATTGAACCCTGTAGCAGCACTACCAGCTGCCTGTTGCTCTCCAATAGCTCATGGACATCACCCACAAATATTCATCATGCTCACTCCAATGACTGAGCATCAGTCCCCTACCACTCTCAGAAGGAACAAGATATGCTTTCACTACTACAAACACTGCAACAAAACTCTTATAACCAGCCAACTACTGTTTGCTGCCTAAAAATGTAAGTACCCTATAGAAAATGCCAGCCACCCTACAGCCCAAAATGAAAAGTAATAATAATTTGTTGTTGCCTATGCCTCAAACTATACAAACTGGGAAAAATAAAGTCATTTTAGCCATACTGTGCAGCCTTACTAGATGGGAATCTTAAGTTCATGGAAAACAAAAGTCAGCCAAACATTGTTATGAAACCACATTTAATAATCTGAACCTAACAATAATCCTGCTAAAACTCTATGTGTGTCTATGTAAACTCTTCTTTATACCTAAACTAATTTTTAATGTCACTCAAACCTCACAGCATATGGCCCATCAAATAAATTATATTAATAATCTAGCTACTGATCCTATGTCTGATTGGTTTTCCTCATTATCTTAGCCTTGGGTCTCATAGTTAATTCCCATCCTTACCCCACTAATAACCCTTCTTCTTTTAATATCAGCAGGAGCATACATTCTCTGACCCATAACACAGTTCATTCAAACAACAGTCTGAAACATACCCAGAATCACGAGGACAATCTCCTCCTAATGCATGAAATTCAATACCCGCCATAAACCGCTAAAGTACCATCTCAATAACTCAAAAGCAAAAGAAAGCAAGCAACAGAACATGCTCAGACCCTCAACAGCAGGAAACAGCCAGACAATTTTGCCACCCCCTCTCCCCAATCCTCCCTTGTTTTTTTTTTTTTTCTTTTTTACCAAACAGGAATTGGGAATGTTAGATTGTAAATGCTGACCCTGAGTTCAAAATATGCTCCATTCCACCCCTGCTCCCTTCCTCCCTCACCAAGCCACAGAACACTCACTCCCCCAACTGATAAAGTAGTTCTCAGAATAAAAGTTTCTCAAATGTTACTCCCTACCCCCTGGGAACTGCAAACCAGGTACTTTTCAATCCCATATCTTCGCATCCCCCTCCAACCCGCCCAAATCCACCAGTTCAAATAAGCGGTCCCCAGTGCAGTTGGGGGAGTGAAGTCTTTCACTTCAGATCCCAACCTTGTCGGTGATTTAATAAACTTTCACTGCCTGAATTGTAGTCTGTCTCTGAGCCTCATTGAACTGCACCTAACAAAAATCACTATCATTTATGGTGCTAATGTATACCTCATACCATGCTAATTGCTTTATGTACATGTGGCAGTTTGATATTATTTATGAATTCCAAAAAGAGATATTGATTATGTTTGTACACTGGTCTGTTCCTCTGGGCATGATACCCTTTGATTGATTTAAATTCAAAGGCTTTATGTTTACTTGATTAAATAAAGATTAGGGCTTTGATTCAACCACATTAACAGGGTGAGCAGGGTTGAGTTCCTGCCCCCTTGGTGGGCTATATAAATGGACACTCCATCAAGAAGACAGAAGAAGAAGAACACAGAAGAACAGAGAGAGTTCCATAGACAGAATAGGAGAGAACTTGTCAGCTTTGATCCTGTGGTCCTGAGAGAGAGGAGCCATTCGCGTGATAGTTTACAGCTGACATTGTGAAGAGACCATAGCAGCTGAGCCCAGAAAGAAAGGAGCCTTCCAGCCTACAGCTGAGATAGGAAGAAACTGGGCCCACAAAGGAGAGAGGAAGGCATCACCCACCATCTTTCTTCAACATGAGGCAACAGACATTTGGTGAGAAAGTTCCTCTTATGGTGCACTGAGTTGGACTCTTTAGGGACTTGCAATTGTGTTTTCACCATATAAATACCCTTTGTAAAAGCCAACAGATTTCTGGTACTTTGCATCAGCACCCCTTTGGCTGACTAATACAGTACATTATCTCCATTCCTTGCTATCCCACTATGACAGGCATTACTATTTCCATTTTACAGACGAGGAAACTGAGGCTCGTAGCTGTACGGTAACTAACCCAAGTTACAACTAGGAAGTGTCAGGGCCAGGGTTCAAGCACAGTGGGATCTGTTAACTACTGTACTGCTACGTGGTTTCTCATGATATTATTCAATAAAGGTCACATCTGTAAAAGAGAGATGATTGGATCACTTATGTGGTAAATTGTCAGTGAGAATCTGTGTGTGTGTCTGTGTGGGTGTTGCTGTTCAAAAAATGTGCTAAGAAAATGACACTGAAAAACTCTTGAGAACTAGAGAAAACTTGTACTAGACCAGTTAAGTGAAGACCCAAAAGTTCAATGTTCTCTGTGGACCCAGCTGGTTTGTACTTTATACTGAAAACATGTTAAAAAAAAAAAAAAGAAAGTGAAAAGTGAACCTGTATTAAAAGAATGCCCTTTCCCCATTATGTTGCAGTGATACTTTTTTCATAAATTAACTGACCATTTATATACAGGCTATACAGTTCTGGACTCTATGATTTGTTCCATGGTCCTTTTTTCTATACATGTACCAATATACTGCTGCCTTAATTACTGTTATTTCATAGTAAGTCTTGAAATCTGATAGTGTAAAACCTGCAAATTAATTTCCATATAAGTTCCTGCTGGTATTCTGATTGGAATTCTAATAATTTGTAGATCAATTTAGTAAATACTGACTTCTGTACAATATTGAATCATCCAATATATGAACATGGACTGCCTCTATATATAGGTTTCTAAAATTTCTCTCAGCAAAGAACTAGTTGTAGTTTTCAGTTTAGAAGTCATACACATTAAAAAAAAATATTCCTAGGTGAAATACAAAGATATAGGCATATACCTTATATAGAGATATATATCATATATTAAATTACATTCATTTTAAAATTTTCTAATTCTTTCTTGCCAGTATGTAAAAATGCAGTTGATTTTTTATATATTGACACTGTATTCAGCAAACTTATTAAGTTAATCTGTTAGTTCTAATTGTTTACTTTGAGATCTTTTGAATTTTACATGTGCATAATTGTATAATTTGGGAAAAAAGTTTTCTTTTTTTCTTTCCAATTCTTATACAACCTCAGGGGACAGCATGTGATATTAGCTGCAGATTTATTTTAGTAAGACATTTTTTGAGAAGATAGTGGCATATGATGAACTAGTGATTGATTTTTTATATAACTACTGATAAGAAGTTAGTCATGTTATTGCACTTACTGAATTACAATTTTCTAACTTTTCTTATTCAACAATTAACCTCATCACTACTGGCTAATAAACTAATATATATCTACACGTGTGGCATTGTAGTATAAATTGAGGTGAACTTCACCAACCTGAGAAAAATTATTTTGTCTATTGACCCGACCAGAGCCCAGATGGTGCATTTTCCACAAGCAATAGAACCAAAATGATGAATGCAGTGGTATAAAGTTGGAAAAATGGCCCCAGTAAGACAGCCAAGAGAGGGCATACTCTCCTTTTTCTCTAGATGGGCTCCTAATAATGCATATCTCGTCTTTATAATCTTACAGAAGAAAATCACAATATCAGGACAGTAAAGCAAAGTTAACAGGTCTGGCAATCTGATTTTCAAATCCTTACAGGAGGTTATGGCAGAATCATTTGTGGGTAACTGGACACTAGTGTTTGGAGTCTCCTTCTGCCTTTTACCAAGAATGGCACTTATGATTGGGTTAAGGGCCCACCAAGATAATCCAATCTCAAGAGCTTTAACTTGAAGTTGGTAAGATTACTAACTCTGTCATAAGAATATTTTTTTAATTAATTGTTTTTTATTTTTAAAGAAGCTATAGATTACATAAATGTTCCATAAAAAATATAAGGGATTCCTATATGCCCTACTCCCTCCCCCTCCCACACTTTCCCACATCAACAACATCCTTCATTAGTGTGGTACATTTGTTACAATTGATGAACACATATTGAAGCATTGCTACTAACCATGGATTACAGCTTACATTATAGTTTACACTCTGTCCCACACAGTTTCATAGGTTATGACAAAATATACAATAGCCTGTATCTGTCACTGCAATGTCATGCTGGACAACTCCAGTGTCTTGAAAATGCCCCCATATTACACCTATTCTTCCCTCCCCCACCCTCAGAACCTCTGGTGGCCACTGCCTTTAAATCAATGATAAGAGTTCTTCCAGAGCTAGAATAATAAATCACTTAATAATAAGTCACTTTAGTCTATTGTTTATTGCCCAACCTTGAGGATTTGGGGATGGTGATGCCCATGCTGCTTCTAACTGAGAGGGAGCTTAGATCCCATGGGGCAGATGGATGGAACTATCTTGTTTGCAGTTGCAAATAATCTCTGTTCCTTGGGATGGGTGTTGTCCATCATCATCTCCTTGCTAGTTGCCCTGGGTGAGTCCAGGAGAGTAGGTCCTGGAGAGTATGTGTTACAACTCTGCTGAAATTCAGGGCTCAACTGGCATGTGGGTGGTGTAATGGTTAGGCTAATGTGTCAACTTGGCCAAGTAAATGTGCCCAGTTGTTTGGTCAAGGAAGCACTTGGCTAATTGTAATACAAGGACATTTATGGACTTTAGTCACAGTGAGTTTATTGCATAGATGGCTGATTACATCTATAATCAACCAAGGAGATTGCCATCAGCAATGACTGACATTATATCCAATCAGTTGAATGTCTTAAAAGCGGAAGTGATTTCAGCATTCAGAGAGAATTTTCCAGCTTGATTTTGGACAGCCAGTGTTTCCTGGGAACTCTTCAAGGACCTTCATCAGAGCCCTTGGTTTGCAACCTGCCTGTGGAATTTGAACTTGTGCATGCCCTTGGTCACATGAAAGAATTTTATAAAATATTATATTATTTACAGATATCTATTGTTGATTCTGTTTCCCTAGAGAACCCTGACTAATACACATGGATCAAAGATTTGAGTCTCTGGGACATACATTTATCATATAAAAGGGGCAGAAGAGCCATATGTAGAGAACCTATAAATGAGACTGTTACACTGGGGAGCATAAAATTCCAAAGTAAGGCCCACTGACAGGGTGCCGAATACCTGAGCTATTTGTCCTGCTTATAGTTTCTGGATGTCTCTAGATTCCTCAGGATCCCCTCTATTTGAGGCACTGTTTACTGTGGCAGTCAATGAGATCCTGCTGAGATTGGTATAAACATAACCTTTGGAATGACCACCTGACTCTCTTTGAAATCTCTTAGCCTTAGTAACTCATTTGTATTTACCATTTCCCCCTTTTTGGTTAAGGTCTTTTTCCACATGCATTGCTAGCTGGCACTTGGTACTAATCCCTTGGTGCCAGGGACGCTCATCCCCAGGAGTCATATCCCACGCTGGGGGAAGGTCGTGCATTTATATGCTGAGTTTGGCTTAGAGGTCACATTTGAGCAACAAGGAGGCTTTCAGGAACTAACTCTTAGGCAGTATATCATACTAGGCTAAGTTTCAATTTCACAAGAAAGGTTCATAAATACAATCATCAATATTAAGAGCCTTGCATAATGGTCTGTCTTCCTTCATTAGGCATTGCCCTTGTACTCGGGGAATTCTTGCTGTCCTATTAGAGAATGTAACAGAACTCCCCAGGATGGGAATTAAATATTCTTTCGGTTATTGTGTGGATTTCCACCCACTGAGATAATGCACCATGAACACTTGAATATATTCATATGCCTTAGAGTCAGTATCATGAGAATATTATGAGAAGACAAACACACCCACATGGTTCTGGCAATATTGAATATTTTTAATTTTCTTTATGTGCTAAGAAGGAATGAGCCAGAAAAGATGTAGTAAAGGGACAAAAGGGGAAACTTAAAAAAACCAGATCGATACCATTTTTGTAAATTTAAAACACTAAATATGTTATACTTACCTATCTGTTTATTTTAATATTTATAAATACATTTTATCTTATATTTATTCACATACTCATATATGTATTTCTAAAGAGGGACATCAAATTCATAAGCGTAGTTACATCTGGGGAGGGGACGCAGCTAAAATTAAAGTGATAATTGAAAGCTATTTGTGGAATAAAAAGTATATGTGTAGAATTTCAAGCAGAAGCAACTATACCAAGGTGTAAACAGTAGTTGATTCTGAATGTGGATGATAAGGATTATTGTTTTCTCATTTGTACTTTCCTTCATCTCTCAAAAATTTCAAAGTCTGAAAGAAGGAAAATGATTTTTTCTATTGTGCTTCCTTTCCATTATTGTTGGAATCTCTTGGGGTGATTATTAAGATTTAAATGGTTTAAATGCAAGAGTAGAGTTCTTTCTATATCAGTTTAAAGCTTTAGTTTTGAGGTATCCCATTGTTTCAAGGTATTTGGGTGTATATATAACTTTATGTTAAGTTCTCTCTATCTGGGAATACAGTATCCTAATTGCATTATATAATAATAATAATAATAATAATAAATTTATGGAGACACTGTTGTATGTGCTTTTGGTCTATTTACTTATTTAATAAACTCTATGAGATGTTATAATGTTCCTTATTTCACAGTTGAGGAAACTGAGGCACAGGAAAGTTGGCTAACTTGGTCAGGATTGCAGAAAAACTAAGTGGTAGAGGCTGAACTTGGACCCAGGCTCTCTGGCTTCAGAGCCCATGCTCCTAACCACTGAATAACATACACACATAAATTTCATTAAAATTTACTTTCATTTTATAGTAAGTCTTGAAATTGGTAGTGTAAACCCTGAAAATTAATTTATAATTAATATAACATTTTTCCCTGTTGCACAAGCACAAGACCTGTTATGCTTTCCAAAAGACTTAAAAAATGCAGTGGAGCAGTTTAGTTCCTCCCTAACTGGGCTACAGGAGCTCCTGGAACTCACTGGTTGTGTCTCAGCAGCATGCTCTATCCCTGCCTCTTTTAAGAAGTTCCCTTCACCTTCTTCTCTCTGTCTCCTTCCTTTGCCCAATTCACTTCCATGTGTGGATATATTAGAACTGTCTGAAAACAAAAATTTCTGGAGTGGGCTCTAGGGAAATCTGGCTTATAAAAACTCTGTGAAAGGTCCTTATTTGATATTTAGGTATAATCCAGATATTTCTTGGCTCTGGAATTGTGGGCTGCCCTACTTGGGCACTCAAGTCACCTTAGGGTCTTCTTATCTGTTATCTCTGACTCGGTTTTTGTTATTCTGAGCTTAAGACACCTGCTTACAGGCACATGGACCCTGGTAGTTCCAAAATGGCAAAAAACACTAAAGAACACATATTTCTCTTAAAAATACATGTATCACTGTTTTACATATTCCACCATTAATATTATATATAATATTAATATAATATTAATATATATATTAGACCACATGTGACCTAGATTATATCCTTTATCATCTAGTCAATGACAGCATTCCTGCAATTCCCCCAATCTCACCTGAACCATCAGTTTACCCTTCTCTATTGTACCTTTCCCACAAACTAGGCATTCTACAGTATTAAGCAATGAACCTCCCTTGGCCCAACATCTCTCTAACTATCTCCCCATTTCTTTGTTCCCCTTTTAAGGACAATGCTCCGAGAAGTGTCATTTTTCATTGTTCTCTGTGCTTTCCTCTTTTTCTCTCTTACACCTACTGCAAGCAGTTTGCAATACCACTATGCCCCTTAAAATTGCTCTTTTCAAGGTAAACAATGGCCAAATCCAATGGCCATATCTCAGACCTCTACTTCCTTGACCAATCAGCAGTGTTTTACATGGGTGATCAATCCTTCTTTTCTGGGCTCCAGGACACCATTCTTTTGGATCTTCTTTTACCTCATTGGACAGTTCTTGTTTCCTTTCCCAGCTTCCTATCCTCCTCCAGTCTTTAAGCTGCAAGGCACCAAGACTAATGTTCAGCCCCCTCTTCGTCTTTATCTACACTCACTTTCCAGGTGAACGCCTCCTGTGCCAAAGAATTAAATGCCTTGACACCCGAATTTGTATCTTCACATGGCTTTCTCCTTGAACTCTGAGCTCATACAACTGCCTACGCAACGTCATTCTTTCAGTGTCTAATGGGCATCCTAAATGTCATATACAGAAAATCAAACTTGTGATTTACATCATTTACCACATTCATTCCTCCTGTAAATTTTTCCATTTCAGTAAATCATGCTTTTATTTTATCAGTTCCTCAGGCCCATAAGTGTGAAGTCACTCTTAACTCGTTTCTGTTTCACACCCCACATTTATCACATCTACCTGGTTATACTTTTAAATATAATTCAAATCTTATTCACTGCTGTTGCCCTGACTCCATTGTCATCTTTCATCTACAGCCATATCTAACTGGTCTTCTGCACTCATAGCCAAGTGTTTCCCTTTCTCCTCTTTGCTCCCCACCCAAGCAGCCAGTGTAACCCTTTAATGGAGGTTGGATCTTGGCAGCCATTTTCTGTCACCTACTTGACTCCTTTCCATGGCTTCTCACCCCATTGCAGTAAGACTCGGGATGTCACCTTGGCTTACATGGCCCTGAACAATCTGTACTTCCAAGCCTTCTCTAACTCCCAACACCCTCCATTCCGTTGCTGCCACCATGCTAGGCTCCTTGACTTTTTGTTTTGTGTGTGTGTGATTTTTTAATATATCAAAATTGCCTTTTCCTCAGTGTTTATAAATTTGCATTTATCACTACCTAGTCCCCTCTTCCTCCATAAATCTTCATGACTGTCATCTTTAGTTTATTCAAGTGTTTGTATAAATGTCATCTTACCAATCATTATTTGCCCACCCTACATGAAATAGCTTCTTTCTCCTTAATTTGTATACTCCCTATTCTTTATTTTTCCTCTTTGCACTTTTTGTAACTGACATATTTTTATTGTTTAAATTGTCTCTCCTCACAATAAGGTAAGTGTAATGTGATTTGACAATATATTGTAATGTTTATATGTGTCTAGTGAATAACTGATATTCATTTGTACATTTGTTGACTAAATGAATAGAATTGTCTAATAGGGATAGCTTGAGATTTTAAAAATTATTAAGAATTTGAATTATCATATACAAATAATGACATACCTGACTTGTTAAAGTTCACCTATTAATTTTTACAAATGTCATAATATCATCTTTTGGAAGCCCTATTCTGAGATTTATGCCTCTATCTTATCGCTTTGAACTGTTATCATTCAAATATATCCAGAATCATTGTAAACAAAGTCATGAAGAGATTTAGAATACTAAAACACCTATGTATACAATTGGCTTATGATTACAGACATGTCTTGTGATTAGTTTTTATAATGAAAATAAAATATTTATGGTTGCAAAAATCAAATGTATCTATTCAAACATATATGTTTTGTTGATGGGAAAGATTTTATTAAATGTGCTCTTGTAATTTTTAAAATCTCTATTATGAGAAAATTGGGATTCAATGTAAGCAACAGGACTGCTTCATGACAGCAGACCTAATATGTAAAGAAAGCTTAAGGATTTGGGAGAGCAGATGTAGCTCAAGTGGTTGAGTGCCTGCTTCCTATGTACAAGATCCTGGGTTCAAACCCGGGTACTTCCTTAAAAAAAAAAAAAAAAAAAAGGAAGCCTAAGGTCTTCAGAGAGCACATCCTGGGTGATAGCAAACTTTATTGTTTCTCCTATTGCTCAATATTTTATTTTTTGATAGCACAAATTTCTTCCTAGGTTCATAATGTCAAACTGATGCTTTTGCATGAAGTTACATTTACTAGTGTTACTGATGGGAATATTTGTTAAATTGAATATTTGTTGAAACACAAATTGCCTCTTTGGTTCTCAATGATATACTGATTGGCTTACAAAAGAGGTTATATTTACATTTTCTTGTACCTATTTTGAATGTTTGTCGACATAACTGAAACCACATTCAGACACCTGCTGTTAAGCAAGACTGAGAAGAGCAAGCTTGAAAATTGGTTTGGAGGTTCTAAAGAGAGCAAATATCTACCTGGAAGTTATCCTCCTTTACAAAAACAGTAGGCTTATGGCGGACTCACATAAAAAGGTGAAGTTAGGTAAGCTGAGACTCTTAACATACTGAGTGTTAGGTGGTGCCATTAGAAAACCCTCATAATTAAATGAGATTTCAGAAAGCTGGATGGAGGGAGGGGATGGTTTGTTTATTGTAACAGAACTATAGCTTTTATATCCATACATCAGAGATAATAAAATGTTGCTGAAGGTTTGCTTTGGAGAAATATGTATAATGGAGGTAGATAAAATAGACAGAAAGATAGAGTGATAGAGAGATAGAGAGATAGATAGATAACCTATCAGATCAGTCACCAGCACATAGTATTATATAAGTGTTAGATTCAGTTATTATTTTGATAAAATACTTTTTGCCATTTTCTCCTCATTACTTCAAGTCATTTAAGAGTGGTAATTAGCACTTTTTTTAAAACATAAAATGAGTTTTAAATGGTATTTTTTTGTTGGATACTCAAAGATATTGCTTCAAGACAGACATTTGGTCATATCTCTAGGATGACCCAATGAAATACTGATTTGCTCATATTTTAGGAAGGTTCAAAGATCACAGGGTATTGCCCCAAATCCCTTACATCTTTGGTTGCTGTTTAGTAAGTCTGGTAATAAAAGAATTAGAGAATGATTAAATACCAGATCACCCTTTATTCCCTTAGAGTATCAAAAATATATTTTTGAGGAAATATTTTAAAAAGAGAAAACTACTGGGCTTAAGTCAGATAACCATTTTGACGCTGGGTTTTTCTTTTTTATTTCTTCCTCTTTTTCCATTGTGTAAGTATAATTTGCTACTTTGTTCCTTAGGTTTTACCTCTAAGCCTTCCCAGTCATAGGCTAGTATGTTCTTATGAACAGTTTTATTCTTCTCCCTGACTTCTCTCCAGACCACTGCATGAAATTTGGAACCTGACATTGCGCATAGCCCATGTAAATATAGTTTCCTCTATCAGAAGGAAATTATTGTATATTTTTATATTTTATACTTGTTCTTAATTTGTAATGAATCTTAGGAAGTCGATTCAGGTGCTTTTATAAAATGACAATGAGTTAGTGTGATTTCACATGCTTGAGATTAGCTTGAGGATGAATCTATTAACTAATATTTGCTTTTATAAATATTTGATGGCGGTGGTCTTTAGGATTCACATGAAGTGCTACATAATTTATAAGAGAAATATTTAAAAATCATATACCATTTTTTTACCCTATGGATTAAAAAGTTCTGCCACGTCTTGGTCTTTAGCATCCTAAGGATTTTTTCAGACTTTCCTGGCAAAGCAGACATTGTCATGGGAACACAGAAATGCTGGGTGACTCATGCAAACATTCTAACAAAGACTTGTCACTCTGATTCCAAACTAAATGCTCTTTCTACTGTGCAGCTGCCTTCTCAGGTACCTTCAGTATTTTCTCAGAATTCTTGGGACCTTATTTTATTATACTTATAATCCTCAGCCAAGGAACATGTCTTAAACATGGTAGATAACTTCGCATAATAATTATTTAAAAATTTAAATTATTCAGACCTCTTCACTGAAGTTATTCATTACTGCACATTTAAAATTATGATTATTTAAAAAGTAATTTTTATTTAAAAGTCATATGTGCAATAATTTTTTTGCTTAATAAATTAATGGATGGGCAATGATCATTAGCAAATGTAAATGCTTGTGTTATCTTGACTAATTGATTAGAGATTCATGTTTGAAGTGACACCAGCCTCTGACTTTCAGACTGGGACTCTCGAAACCCTTGGCTATGTCACATTCCTTGGATAGAATTTTATTTTAATAACCTTTATTCTGGTCTGAGAAAAGGAAGGCATGTATTTTATATGTATTAGAAAGATATGATAAGGTTGATAGGATTCTTATCACCACATATTCATTTGATTTCCTTATATTAAGTTCTTGAAATCAGCCTTTGTTTTAGAAAATAGTATTATTTCTATTCAGCAGAGCTGGAAAGGATTATGAAAAACAAAAGTAAATATTTTCCCTGGTGAAATGATCACAGCAAGAACATATCGAATGTGTAAAATACTACATTCAAAGGCCATATTAGCAAAGCAACTTTGGTAATAAATACTCTCATGTTTAAAGTAGGAAGAAATAGCACCTTAATAAATGTTATATTTTCTCTCTCCTTTTGTGTCTTGAAAAATATCACTGACTAGTTTATTTAGACAGCAGGAATTTATTGTCTCACAGTTACAGAGGCTACAATCCCAACATCAAGGTCATTGGCAAGGCTTGATTTCTCTTGGACTCTATAGCATCTGGACTGTCCTCCATCACACGGTGAGCTCTCTCTCCTTGTGTCTGCCCCGCTGGTTTCCACTGACTTTCAGCTTCTTTTGATTGACTGCATCCAAATTTCCTCTGCCTTCTAAGGATTCCAGCCATACAGATTAAAGCCTATCTTGATTCAGTTTGGCCTCATCTAAGTAGGCTCTTCAAGACCTTATTCACAAATGAGCCTACAGCCTAATTAATAATCCCATTTTCAGAGGTCCTGTTTCCAAATGGGTTCACACCCACAGGAATGGGTATTAAGATTAAAAACCTGTCTTTTGTAGAGGACATGATTCAATCCCCTGCACTTTGGAATGGATTCATTTCCACTCTCCTGCCCCTGGTTCCAAGCATTTGCTTCAAAAGGAGTATCCAATACCTGGCTCCCACCAGGGTTGTATGACCTCAATGGCTCCATGTTGCCTATTGTCCTTTCACTTGGAGGTTTGGAACAGGGCCTATCTGCAGAGTCATTTCGGGCTGGTTTTTTCCTTCTGAGACTGATATGATGCTGACAAGGAAAAGAGCATTTTTATCTGTGTGAATTAATCTTACTGTGATGTTTCACCTTGGTTTCAAATTTGTAGGCATCTTTTTTTCTCAATAAAGTAAAAATGACAGTGCAAAAGGGGAAGAAAGAACATAACAAAAGAACTGAGCTGTGTGCCATCCATTCTCTCAGAGCATTTGTGAGCCCACAGCTGTGTGAGAGTCTGGGTTCCCAAGGAGCTAGGGGAGATCCGAGTGAGAGAGAAAACGTCACTCAGTACCTCACCTGCAAGGTTAGGAGACAAGACACAGACAACTGCAGTGGTTAGAAAATGAGGTAGAAAATGCATCCTTCAATTCTCATATTGACAAGGTGCCACATATGTGTGCACACACTTATGTGCACCTACATGTATATACACATACACACTTGTGTACATACATATATTTAAAAATAGGAGATCAAAACAGCCTGGAGCAATAATGAGAATAGTTAACACTTATTGAACATTCACCACCAACTCTTCTAATTGCTTTACCTATGTTCTAGTTTGCTAAAGTTGCTCAAAGCAGGTACCATAAAATGGGTTGGCTTTTACAACAAGAATTTAGTAGCTTACAAGATTACAGTTCTAAGGCTGTAAAAATGTCCAAATCATGGCATCATCAGGTGATGTTTTCTTCCCAAAGACTAGCTGCTGGTGATCCTGGACTCCTCTACCCCGTGACAAGGCACATGGCAGTGCCTGCTTTTCTCTCTCTTCTCTTCCAGGTTTTGTGGCTTTCAGCTTCTTGCTTCCATGGGCTTTTTCTCTTTTTGTCTGAATTTCATTCTCATATAAAGGACATTAGTAAGAGGATTAAGACCCACCCTGAATGAAGTGAGTCACATCTTAACCCAATTTAAGATCCTACTCACCAAAAGATCCATACCCATAGGGATGGATTAACTTTAAGAACATACTTCTCTGGGGTTCATACATCTTCAAGCCATCGTAATGTACATAACTCATTAATCTTTATAATAAATCTTAGAGGTCCTGTTACTATCCTCATGAGAAAACCAAGGCAATGAAGGTTAGATTCTCACATGGCAGAGTAGTGGCAAAGGCACATCAAATCCTTCTCACGCTTTGGGCCTCTCTAAATTTCTTTTGCTACAGAGTAGAGAAAACTCTACCTTTAAAGGGCTCAGGTGGTTAGATTAGGTTCACTCCAACAATCTGGCATATGATTAATTCGAATTTAACTGATTAGTAACCTTAACTAACTCTGCTAAAATTCCCTTTGTCATGTAAGGTAACATAATTATGGGCATGATAGCTATTTCCCAGGGAAACAGACCAGGGCATCTTGGGGTGGGGATCACTGAATTCTGCTTACCACACCACCAACATCCAAGTTGCTTCTGCACTGATTCAATCAACTTATATAGATATGTATGTATATATTTCCTTGTAATAGTTATATTTCATATGAATGTACCATCTTTTCTCAACAATTTGAAATATGCTGGCAGTCAACAGGGTAATTAATAAAATCCTTTTAAGTTGCTCTAGAGTTTTAATTTAAATTATAATATAATGTATATGTTTATGTCCTGTTTTTAATAATCAAACACTACTCTAAAACCTGTAGATTTATTGGGACTTTATGATGTATATATATTTATTTTATGTCCTTACACAAAAGAGCAGAGCAAATTTGAGAGTTATATTTATCAAATACATTTAAATACAGATATACTTGATATACACTTCTTCTAATTTTTTAAAGGAGCTAGCAAGATAGAGAATATTTTTCTTCATTTGACAGTATATTAGTAATATCACAGTATCACTCATGATTATATCTGTAACTTAATTTTTAAAGAATAAACTGCACTGATATTTAGCAATCTTATTTTCATTTCTTTAGCTGTTTAGAAAAATAATATATTATCCTCAGTAGAAGCACAAAAGTAATTTATTCAGTTTTCAGGAGAAATTGTTTTAATAATTATAGATGGTTGAGTTTTTAGAAAGCTTCAGCTAGAAATATATTAACTGCCATGGTTACCCAATGAATTAGGCTTGAATTGTAATATCTTGAATTGTAAGAGAAAAGACAGTATTAGGCAAGTAAGTAAAGTAGAATGTTTGCAATGTGTTGCACAATTAATTGCTCCAGAAATAAACTATACTACTATATATAGTCCATTGGGGAAATTCTTTGTTTTCCATCTCACATGCTGAGAGTTTTTAATCCCTCAGTTCGAACTATGCTTATGAAACCTTCAGAATATAGAAATTCCTTCAAGATATCTCTTGAAAACATGGCTATGAGCCATGCTGTTTGTTTTCTGCTATTACTTTCAGTTTAGTAACACATTTTCTCCAAACATTTTTTTTTTTCAAAATCTTCATTGTGTTCAAAAACTACATTTTCAGGTGTTACCTTGAAAATACAAATATGTTTTCACACCAAAATGTTTAAAATCTGAAAATACTATGGGATATATGCTCCATATTGGGTTTCTAAGTCTAGAAATATTTCCTGAAATACACAAGAAATTAGTAGAGCATTCACCTGTGTAAAAGAATGCTGGGAACCCATGAGGTTTACCATTGCTTGGTAATCGCCACAAACATTTCTTGAACACTCATTAAGGACCAGGTACCATGCTAAGGACTTTATGTTGTGCCACTTTAACCTTCATAAAAATTGCATAGAGATATTGTTGTTATCTTTCCTACTTTATAGGCTAGGGTTGTAGCTGTCTTAGTTTTCTAGAGTTGCTATCACATATAACACAGAATGGGTTTGCTTAAACAACAAGAATTTATTGGCTTGCTTTTAAATTTCAGGGACGTGGTGGCCTTCTGATACTGCTTGCTAAAACCTTTGAGTTTCCTTGGCTTGCATCTCTGCCTCCTCTTATATATGGTGATGCCCTCTTCTTTCTCTCTGTGACTGCTGGGACCTCTTTATAAGACCCCAGTAATCTGGATTAAGACCTACCTTTGATGCCAATATTCTTGCTGTCCTGATGTTGTGATAATCAGGGTAGGCTAAACATTTGCTTTATTAGAAACCATGCATGTGTCCCCAGACCTAGTTTTTCTCCCTAAGTCTGGTTTTTAGAATGCTGGTCATAAACTAAGCCTGATTTATTATATGACCATCCTGTATGGGAAATGACTGTAACTCTAGTTATCTTTGGTCAACCATAATAGATATGGCAGGGTGATGGATGTGGCTCAAATGGTTGGGCATCCATCTCCCATATGGAGGGACCTGGGTTCAATCCCTAGGAACTCCCAGTAAAAATTAAAAAAAAAAAATATATATATATATAGAAGGTGCACAGGCCACCAGGACCCGTGAGCAGGTGCACCATCAGGTCCTGCGAGCAGGTGAGTCGCCAGACTCTGTGCACACACAGGTGTGCTGTCAGACCCCAAGTGCGGGTACACCATCAGGCCTCGTGCGTAGGTGCACCATCAGGCCCTGCAAGCCATGCAGCAAGATGATGATGTGAAAGGAAAGTGACACAAGGGAAAGCCAAGATGAGATATGTTGAAAAAACAGGAACTAAGGTGGCACAGGTGGTAGGATGCCTCTCTCCCACATCGGAAGCTCTGAGGATCGAATCCCAGTGAAGACAGGAGGAGAAGGATGAGAAGAGAGGGCAGGAAACAGACACAGAGAGTTGCCCAGCAAATGAACACAAAAACAGGGGGGGAGTAAAAAATGGATAAAAGTAAATAAACAAATAAGTAAATAAATCCTTAAAAAAAAAAGTATAGGGGAGCAAGAAATGGACTATAGTTAGTAGTAATACTTTGACAATGCTCTTTCATAAATTATTAACAAATGTTTCATAACAATGCAAAGTATTTGTGGTGGGGTGATGTGTGGGAGCCCTGTATGATGTTATGCATGTTTGTTTTGTAACTTCACAATGTTTACTGAACAATTATAGTTTATGTATGTTCATGTATGAATGATGTACTTCAATAAATTAAAAAAAAAAAAAAAAGACCTACTGTGGGAGACCCACACAATAGCTGATGGAATATTGTATTCCCATCCTGGGGAGTCCTGCTACATTATCTAATAGAGTGGCAAGATCTCTAGAATACATGGGCAGTGCCTAGTGAAGGACGATGGACCAATATGCCAGGCCCTTGATATTGATCCTTGAACTTACGAAACATATTCTTGTGAAATTGAAACTTAGCCTAGTAATATGTATTGCCTAAGAGTTACCTCCTGAAAGCTCCTTGTTGCTCAAACGTGTCCTCTCTCTATGCCAAATTCAGCATATAAACTCACTACTTACCCCCATCCCCCGTCATGGACATGACTCCCAGGGATGAACTTCCCTGGCACTAAAGGATTTTTACCAATCACCAACTAGCAATGCATTTAGAAAAAGACCTTGACCAAAAAGGGAAAACATTAAAGACAAATGAGTTTTTATGGCTAAGAGATTTCAAAGTGAGTAGGGAGGTCACTCCAGAGGTTGCGCTTATGCACATCTCAGGAAGATCTCACTGATTGCCACAGTAAACAGTGCTTCAAACAGGCTACTCCTGAGGGCTCTAAAGACAAGTGGACACTATAGGCAGGGCAGAAAACCCCAGGAAATTGGCACCCCATGGTGGGCAATACCTTGAAATATATGATAACCTATCTCCCCAGTATATCAGAGTTAGATTCATTTATAATTTTTCTGTACATAGTTCTTTTGCTCCTTTTATTAGAACCTACAATTAGCACTATACCCATCAAATATATGTCCCAGATACTTAAATCATATGCCAACTGAGCCCCAAATCTCAGCAGAGTTTCAGCCAACACCTACTCTCCGGGTCATCAGACTCACCCAGGACAGCTAACAAAAGGATGATGTTGGATAATGCCCATCCCCCCAAACAGAGAGTAAATACAATTGCAAGCAAGGCAGTTCCATCCACCTGCCACATGGGCTCTAAGTCCCCTCTCAATAGGAAGCAGAATGGGCATCACCATCCCACAATCCTCAAGATTGAGGAATGAAGAAACATAAGAGGGAAATGCAATATGGACTAAAGTAGACTTATTATTATTATTCTTGTAATGGAAGAACTTGTAGCATTGATATAAAGACAGTGGTCAGCAGAGGTTCTGAGGGTAGGGAGAGGGAAGAATGGGTGTAACACGGGGCATTTTGGGGACATAGGAATTGTTCTTCATGACATTGCAATGATGGATACAGGCCATTATACATTTTGTCAAAACCTATAAAATCATGTGGTGCGAAGTGTAAACTATAATGTAAACTACAGAGCATGTTTAGTAGCAATGCTTCAGTATGTGTTCATCAATTGTAACAAATGTACCACACTAATGAAAGATTTTGTTAATGGAGGAAAGTGTGGGAGGGGAGGGGTGCGATTTATGGGAATCCCTTAAATTTTAATGTAACATTTATGTACTCTAAATCTTCCTTAAAAGTAAAGGAAAAAAATAAAATAAAAAGACCTACCCTGATTCAGTTGGCCCACAATAGATCCTATTTGCAATGGGATCATACCCACAGGAAAACAGATTAGGCTTAAAATCTTGTTTTATTCTGGGGTACATAATTTAATCTACCACTGTAGATCTGGATCTGGGATGCAACTTGAATCTACCTGAGTCCAGAGCCCCAGGTTTAACCAGTGTATTTACTGACTGTCTATATCCATCATCAGTTCCAACAAGGGGTTGCATCACCTTGATGTCAAATTTTCTCTTTTACAAAGTACTGTAGAGAAGCCCCAGGCATTGTCTTTGAAGGGGACACTTCCCATCAGGAAGTGTACATTCCAGAAACTGTAAAATAAAGACTCCATCCACAGTCAGATGAGGAAGGCAAATTAAATATGAATAGCCCCTAATTGGGGACCACTGTATCTTTCTCTTTAAAAGTAGATGAAATATCTAAAGAAATATGTTAGCAATTACAGAATACCTGGTGGCATTTTAGCTTTGGCTTTCAGATTGCAGTTCTATCTGGTATCTGCCACTAGTAAATTCCTGATGGAGGTTTTTATTCAATTTTCCACTTACCCTTTGGCTTATTGAACTCCATGGAAACTGACTTTCTCCTAAATGCCCAGTGCCTGCTGACTTTCAGGTTGTAAGCCCTTGCCTCTCTGACTTTGCTTTGTTTGCGTTTCCTATTTCTGGCCCTTCCTCTGTTTTGGTCTTGGCTGGTGTCTTTGCTCTTTGGCTTTAGTCACCCTACTGCAGTATGGAGAGCCCAGTGACCCGCATTTTCCATACAGAGGCAGTACCTGAATGCTTGGAAGATCATTTTCATTGCACAAAGACCTGATGGGGAGCTGGGGTTTGGCAGCCAAAAAAAGAAGCAGTGAATTTCGATATGGTGGAATTTTCTTCAAAAGGTCCTTCGTCACCTCTTTGAAATCTCCCTAATTGAATAGTGACTGGAATGGAAGGCTCCTCACTGTGTATTTGTATGTTTTCCACTGGAGTCAGAAGGAAAATAAAGAGGTCAGTTTTCAAAATCTCTTGGCTTTCTTACCCTTTACACTGTTAATAAAAGAAGTAAATCGAGTAGGCCTTTCTTAAATCCATTTATTTTCTTTTATAAATAAGGATGCTTATTTCACTATGAAATTAATGCACATTTGTTAAAGACATTTTGTAAAATACAGAAAATTAGGACATAAGTAAATCACAAAAACAAAGTCCCAACATTCAGAAAATACTGTCTTACTAATATTTGGTACAATTTCCATTCAGTATTTGCTTATCCAGAAGTCATTATCTTTTTTGGTTGTATTTCTTTAAGTATTCTTCCACTATGTGGCACATTCATAAACTAGGTGGAAATTCAGCATTCTCTTTTTGGTATTGCTCTTTCCAATGGCATCAAGAGAAGCAAGAGACTTGTGGCACTTCATAAAAAAGCATCATACTTGAAGAATGCTTCTCTGATTTTGAAGTTAACTAAAAGTGATTAACAGACTAATTGTGTTATTTGTACTTTTATTTTGGTACCTGCTCTTAATCCTTTGCAAATTAAAATGCCCAAATATGCAGTACCAAACGCTATATTTTAATAGTATATGATTTTATGAAACAGGTAAATTCAAATTATGCTACTTTTTAAAATTTCATGTGCATTTATTTCATTTCAAGAGGTTGGAGAACATTAGCCAAACCGTCAAATTGGCAAATTATGTTTTTGATTCATTCCTCTCAAGCCTGCCTTCCCATCTGTTGGCAGTCCATACTGATTTTTCTCAAACCCTCTTTTTTTTTCTTTTTACATATGTACATACACACATCCAGAGATGTATATATAAATATGGATATGGGTATAGCAATATATGTATGTAAGTGGGTGTGTTTGTGTTTCTGTAGAAAGAATTTCTTCATTTCAGTTCCTAGTCCAAAGGAGTACTATTTGAAGCTGAGGAGTAGGGCGTGATCAAGGCTGATTCCAGAAACAGTGCTGGTGACATCGCCAAATCAACCCACACAGACAACTACTTACTCCTTTCTTTCTACAGCTTCTCTGACATGGAAATCTTAGTAAAGTACTGAAACCATCTGTGCAAATATGGTTAGTGCATGATTCCCTGGGTTTTTGAAAAGTGGGACTCAAAAATGAGCTGCCTGTTTGTGCCTGTGTTATACACTCTTTCAAAGGCCAAATGTAATGCTTTTCCTAAACTGCTCTAGGCTAATCTAGCTCAGGATAGGCAAAGCACCCCCTGTCAAATGATGTTGTGGTTTGGCCTGTAGTGGCCATTGGTTTGGCAGGGAAAGGCAGATACTGGACAAAGACTGACAAAGGAAGGAGAGATGCAGAGTGGGTGCCACAACGGGCCCTTGTGGTGAATTAAATCACGCACTTCAGTCTGGACATGTTCTTGGTCTTGGCCAGCATTTTGTTAGGGGTGAACCCATTTAAGTAAGATCTCTTGAAGATGTTACTGCAGTTAAGGAGTGGCTCCACTGAATCAGGTCGGGCTTTCATCCAGATTACTGGAATCCTTTATAAGCAGAATGAAATTCAGGCAGAGAAGGAGAGAAGCCACAGGAAGAAGCTAGAAATCAGCAGAAGCCGGAAGAGAAAGACGACGATGCTGCCATATGCATTGCTATGTGACAGAAAAGCCAAGGAACTCCAAAGATTGCCAGCAGCAATCCCCATAACTCCATAGTTTTGGGGAAGGATGCATCTCCTTACTGATGCCTCGATCCAGACATCTCCTGGTCTCAAAGCCATGAACCAATACATTACCATTGTTTAATTCAACCCATTGTATGCTATTTATTTTAGGATCCAGAAACCAAGACAGGCACTTTTCTATAAATCCATCATGCTTGAGTGGGTGTGGGGATGACAGCTCATGGCTGCCATTCTAACAGACCATGGTGAATTACTGGTTGGCTAAAACATTGAGGATCAAGGAATGTATGCTTAGGACTGGATCTGGAAGTCATGTTGAGTATTTCCATTTATCAAATTATATCTTTGTTTTATGATGGGTTAAAAATGTCATGTCCAGTAAAATTTGTTTCAGACATTAGGTTTTTATCTTATTTACTTTATAAGTAATATCTGAAATAGGTCTGTGATTGAAGCTTTCACTCAGAGACTGTGAAATCTCACACCCTCAAGAGAAATTAAGAATCCTTCAAACTGAATTCTTCTTTCTAGGTGCAAACTCATCCCGCCTCTAAATCTATGTAAGACTTTGTGACTCCATTTCTGAACCTTCTCCTCCCTTCTTTTCCCAAACTTTTAAAGATTTGATTGTCTACTTTATAAGCTTAAAGGAATTAATTTTGCTGAGATTAGTTCAGGGACACAAGCATCAAGAGAAACTGTGGTCCAGTTGGTCATCGTAGAAATAAATGGTTTTATGCTTATAATATTTATAGTGGTTACAAATCAGCTACTTAGCCATTATTGTTTATTTGCTGTTTCATATGATTTGTACAGAGAAGCTGTTAGAAAGAACAATCCAGCTTGTTATTATGTTGCCTGAGGAATGGAAAAAACATACATTTAAAATAGAAATAGATAATTCTCATACTTTTAAAAAAATACCAGTAGGAGGAAAGAAGTTTGTAAGCACAGTTTGTAAGTTATTCTTCTGGTGGAAATTTGGTATGATTGACAGTATAGAGGTTAACTTGGAAGTCCCAAGTGGTAAACCACTGAACATGCCTAAACTAAGACAAAGGAAAAGGCATGAAAAACTGCATTAGATTTTTTACAGATATAGTAGAATGTTGTTGAATTTTGAAGTTCAAAAGGGATTGAATAATCATCTACATTTCTGTTTGTTTTCAAAGATTACTGAAAACGATACAAGTTATTATATCACCTGTTCAGATATTTACTTCTGTCACCTTGCATTTTTCTGGTTTCTATCCTGAGATAATTTCTCTCACCAAAATTAAAATACTTCTTGATTGTTTTGCCCTCTTGTTCAGAATAATAGTGTGAAATATTCTAAAATGGATTATTCTTATCATTTGAGTGAATTCACAATTGATCCCTATAATATAGGGATCCGATATCATAAATGGTGGCATAAAAGAAGAAAAATGATAAAAGGATGATCAGTTTGTGTGAACTTTCAGAGTCTATGATTCTGAAAGAGGAGTCATTTCTAATGTCTTCTTTATTTTATGGGCTGCTTTTTTTATTTTATAGTCTGTTCACCTAGACTATAAGTAGTGTACAAAACAAAGGGGAGAGGCTAATCTCACAAGCGATGCAGAATCACTCCTTACTGCTCAGAGTTCCCTCATGCCCAGAAAACTAGAACAGAAATACTGGGGCACTTGGCACCATGCAAATTGAATAATTTGGAAGATGACTTGGTTAATACCATATCAAAGGATATGTCCTCCCAGTTGAATCATTTGTTTATGTAATCAATGAATATTTACCTTTTCTGGCATTGTGTGAGCACTTTTGCTGTAATGATGAACAAGGCAAACAAGACCTGGCCTCATGGAGTTTGAAATTTAGTAGGGGATACAAACAAGTAAGAAATAAATACATGCTATATATCTTTTAATCAGAGTTCTCCAGAGAAACAGAACAGATGGAATATATTTAGAGAGAGAGACAGTGGGGATTGTCAAGCCCAAATTCCATAGGACAGGCTGCAAGTTGGGAACTCAATGGTGATGTTGAACTCCCCAGAAGAATATGACTGAGGGAGAGATGGAAATTCTTCCTTCTGATTGCTGGAATCCTCAGTTCTCATTTTAAAGCTTTCAACTGATTGGATGAGCATCTTGAATTGCTGAAGGCAATCTTTGTTGATTGCAGATATAATCAGCAGTAGATGCAAGCAACTGATGGATGATATAAGTCCAGGAAATACCCTCACAGTAACAGTCAGGTCAGTGCTTGCCTCGACGAGTTGACACATAGAATTAACCACCACAATATACATAGTAAATTAAATGTACATTATAATGAACTCTATGAAGAAAATAGAGAAAAGCAGGAGCAGTCTGATGAGGTGACCACTCTAGCTAATACATGTCATCCTTATTGGAGAAGGAGTTGCTAAATCATTGTGTACAGCTGTTATTTTCTTATTTGACTTTGTAGTATCTGATACTAATGCCCAGTCCATCAATGAACCGTCTTTTTGGGTGCCTTGACAATACCTTCTTGTAGCTTTTTCTGTCTCCTTTGAAAGCTTTCTTTCTCCTTTTGCTCCTTAAACTCCAGTGTTCCCCCAATGCTCTTTTCCTCTTTTGCTAAAATATTACATGCTTTAAGGTCTCATATATCACCTGTATATTGATGGATATCTTTATCTTTAGATAAAGATATGTCTTTATCTAAAGACATATCTTTATCTTTAGATTTAGATATGTCTTTATCTTTAGACATAATCTCAATCCTGAGACCCAAACCAATGTATTTATGCTGTGATGCTAACATTCATCTAAAAAAATATTCTCTACCAAACTGAACTTATCACCAACCCCGACTCAGCATCTCTGTGTTCACTTCATCTTTCCATCTTTCCTTTCATGGTGCATGGTTATCCCATCATCTTGGTAACACAGATCTGAAACCTGGGTGTCACCTTCAATGCTCATTTATGTCACCATTTTTACTTGCTTATTGACCGTGTTTGATTTCACCTCTGATCCTTCAGGTCTTTTCCCTCACTATCTTTAACTTAGATTAAGCTCTTGTCATATGTGGCAGGTTGATATAATAGATGAATTCCAAAAAGAAATATTGATTATGTTTGTAAACTGTTCTGTTCCTCTGGGCATAATACCCTTTGATTGTATTAAATACAGAGGTTTCACTTTTACTTGATTAAGATTAGGGTTTTGATTCTGCCATATCAGTAGGACATTGAGTCCCCATCCCCTTGGTGGGCAGCTACACAGAAAACGACATGGAGGTAGATACACAGAGAAGATTCACAGAGGATCCTGCAGCCCTGGGAAGAGAGATGAGCCTGATAGTCTACAGCTGAAGTAATGAAGAGACCAGAGTAGCTAAGCCTAGAAAGAAACAAGCCCTGGTGAGAGAGATGAGACTTATGCCAGCCTACAGCTGAGATTGGGAAAAGCTGGGACCACGGAGCCTTAAGAGGAAGAAAGAAGGCTGAATCCATGCAGATATTGCCAGCCATCTTGCATCAACATGTGGGAACAGACTTTGTATAAGAAGGTACCTCTTATTGTACCTTGAGTTGGACTCTTTAGGGCCTTATGACTGTAGGCTTCTACCCCAAATAAAAACTATTTATAGGAGTCAACAGAGTTCTGGTACTTTGCATCAGCACCCTTTTGGCTGACTAATACACCAAGTCTCCTAAGATTTCTGCAATAGCCTCCTGTATTTCTTATAAGAAATAGATGACATGTACAAATTGGGCATTCTGAAGAGTGTCTACTAAGGGGATCATGTTTTATATCCTTAGGCTGCTCAAAGCAAATACCATGAAATGGATCAGATTAAACAATAGGAATTTATTTGCCCATGATTTTGAGGCCAGGAAAATGTCTAAATCAAGGTATCATCATGGCGATGCTTTCTCCCTGAAGACCAATTGCCAGTAATCCTTGGCTCCTCTGTCACATGGCAAAGTGCATGATGATGTCTGCTGGTCTCTTCCTTCTCTTACGGGTTTTATTGGTTTCAGCTTCTTGCTTCCATGGCTTTCTCTCTCTCTTCTGAATTTCATTCTCTCATAAAGGACTCCAGTTATAGGATTAGTACCCATCCTGAATGAGCTGGGTCACACCTTAACTGAAGTCACCTCATCAAAATATCCTGCTTGTAAGGGGTTCACACTCAAACTGTTAGATTTAAGAACCTGTTTTTCTGGGGTACATACAGTTCCAAACCATCAAAGACTATTTCAAAAGTTTGGGCATGCTGTTGAAAAACACAAGGAATAGTGCAATATCCCATGGCTAGTAGGCTTTACCACATTTGAAGGAACAAAGGAAAAATACCAGCCGCAGATGTGGAGAAACAGAGACGGTTGTGTGGAGAGAGATGCTTATGAAGAATGTACTCCTTAGATGGATGTATTTGAACCTTCACAAATCTGTAGGAAATGATTTTGGGGGTAAATCCCTCAGCCTTACTCTCCTTCCTCCTTCAATGTCCCCTACTGCTCCCCATCCATTTGGAAGCCAGATAACAAAGGCACCATTGTTTCAGCTCTTCATGCCAGAATGATATTTGAAAGGTCTTTATTCCTTTGGTTAGAGGGCTCTATTGTGTCCTTTGGGTTTCAGGATAAAATGGAATCCTAGAGTACAGGACTGTCTTAGCATCCCAGCTGCTTAAACAAATACCATATAATGGGTTGACTTAAACAATGGGAATTTTTTGGCTCACAGTTTGGAGGATAGGAGAAGTCCAAATGAAAGCGGTCAGCCAGTCTTGTACCTGAAGACTGTGGCATTCTGGGGCTGGCTGCTGAAGTTACTTGGTTTTTCTGTCACATGGTAATGCATATGGCAGTGTCTTTTCCCTTCTCTTTCAGGTTCTGTTAACTTTCAGTTTCTTGCTCTTCCTATGACTTTTTCTCTATCTGAATTTCATTCTGCTTATAAAGAACTCCAGTAATCCAAATAAAAGCCCAACATAAGTCAGTTGGTTGACAAGATGTTAACTGAGAGAACATCTTGAAGAGATCTAATTTACAATGGGTCTGCACTCACCAGAATGTGTACCAAGACCAAGAGCATGTCTAAATTGGTACACAATTTAATCCACCACAGGATCCTTCACAATTTCCTCTCTGCTCCTCCAGCTTCATCCTACCTCAGCTTGACCCCTCTGGTCTGTGCATCTCTAATGGCCTCTGACTATATTCAACTATTCCCATTCCCATTGCTTCTCCAAGTGCCTCTTCTGGCAAGCCTCTCCTCTTGCTTCTTTAGAAGATCCACACTGGTCCTTCAAAGTTCTGCTTATGTCTCTCTGGGAAAATTTTCCTGGTCCTCAAAACAGGTTTGGGTGTCCAATATCTTCCTTACCTCTTTTCACCCAAAATTACAATTTTTTAGAATCTGTTTCCCTTGTTAGAGTTTTGAAATTGTTGAAGGCAAAAGCTTGGCTTATAACTCTGAGTCCAAGGTCAGGTACATGAATAAGTGTTTATTATGAAATATTTAATGCCTAAAAAGGCTTAAAATATTATAATAAACACTCATATACCCACCATCCCATTTAAGAAGTAAATGGAAGCCCTCCACGAGTCCTCTAGCCTTGCACCCTCCTTCCACTACCATGGTAACTACTATACTAAAATTACCATTTTTTCAGTTACATATATTTATTTATATCTTAATAAGGATGGCATATGTCTCTGAATAATACATAACAGTGTTTTGCATGTTTAAAAATTTTATGAAATGGTATCATACTGTATTTAATAATAAATATGATATTTTAATTGTATATATGAATAAATCCAAAGAATCCACCTTAGCAACTAAACCAAGAAGAATTTTATGATGACTTTCAATGTCCCATGCCCTTGTGTAATCACCTGCCCTTGAGTGTGGGTGAGCTCTTTATATATGATGGGCTATATCACTCTAGTGATTATTTACATAATATGGCAATGGTGAAGAGATTTTTCACATTTAAATTTGGTCCCTAACCAGTTGACTTTGAGTTAATAAAAAGGAAGATCATACTGTGTGGGTGTGACCTAATCAAATGATCCCTTTAAAGAAGTCTGTCAGCAGTAGCTGGCCTGGGAGAAATAAGCAACCATGTTGTGAACTTCCTGTGGAGACTGGTGGCTTCTAGGAGCTGAGGGCCACTGACCTACAACTACAAAGTACTGAAATCTGCCAACAACCTGCGTGAGCTCAGAAGACAACCCTGAGCTCCAGTAGGAACTCACCCTCACCTGGTGAGACCTTGAACAGATGATCCAACTAAGCTGTGCCCAAACTCTTGATCTATAAAACTGAACTAACAAATGGGGACTGTCTTAAGCTACCAAGTTTGAGTTAATCTATTACATAGCACCAGCAAATGAATATGTATCCTTATCTTTTAAAAATTACTTTAGGAATACCTAAAATAGGTCCTGTTTGAAAAGTCTTCCAAGAATATTTGACATAAGGAAGGGAGATATATCTATGAAAAACTTATGGTCTTCAAGTCTGAATAATATTAGAGTTGTAATGGCAAACATTTATTTTAAAATATATTTCAATAATATTTTATTCATACCACTCAAAATAAAACCTTTGTAGTAGGTTGAATCATGATCCCCAAAAATACATGTAAAACCTAATCCCTGGACCTATGGGTGTGGACTCATTTGTAAAGCTCTTCAAAGACCCTATTTGGATGAGACCAGATTAAATTCAGGGTGGGCTTTAATGTAATATGACTAGAGTACTTATAGGCAGAGCAGATGGGGGCACAGTAGGAAGAGGCAAAAGAAGACAGATGGCCATATGACGGAGGTGGAGATTGAAGTATGGTTTGCCAGTAAGCCACCACAAGAACCTATGCACTTCAGAGAAAGCATGGCCCTGACACCTTGATTTTGGACTTCTAGACTCAAAAACTGTGACACAATAAATTTATGTTGCTTAAGCCAACCTTTCTATGGTATTTATCATAGCAGCCCAGGTAAACTAAGACAACTTTTATAGTGATTTAATAAAAATTTATTCCACATACACCCAGTCATGATAATGACTGGTAAAAAAACTTAAAAGCAAATTATCCCAATGTAGTATGCAAGCCCAGTGAGTCCTAAATTGTATGAGTGTTCTGTTCTGTGAATGTGGAGGTGAGACCAATAGGGACAGAGTAGGGCTCTTTAAGTTAGGCCCCTTTTCTAATATAGACCAAAGTCACAATTTTTCCTTAAGGCACTTATCTCACAGGTATCAACCTTTGGACAAAACCTTGGGCTCAGTCTTCTTTTACTTCAATTATACCCATTCCCAGTAGCGAGAACTGAATGTTGAAAATATTCAGAGGTTATTAAAGAAAGCCAATAGCATGTGAACTTGTTACTTTGTCTCCTTAGGCAAATAGTGATAAATGAGCAAAACACAGGACTCAGAGAATGTGGTGTGTACTAGAGAATGAGACACAGCCATCAAGCTGATGATCAGAGAAAGACTCGGATCACCCAGTAATGTCAAAAGTTGCTCTCTGTACATTAAAGATGTTGAGAACTCTTCCAACTTCATGTGGAACAAGCCAAAATAAAAGACATAGAGCTGCAACCAGCAATCCAGAAAAACTTCTGGGAACTGATATAAGGACTCTTGCTCCTCTTTTCTCTGACAATTCCTAGTTTTGCCCATTCCTGCCTACCTGAGTCTTCTTCTTTGATTCATCCTGGTACCTGTAGCTATTTTTGGTTTGTCTCATCTTTGTTTCCTCTTTTCTACCCCTCTCTTCACCTCTGACACCATGGCCACTATTCAGACTTGATTCACCTGAGCTGTCTGCTTCCCACCTCTGTATTTTCTCTGATTTTCTTCTATCTTTCTTCTAAACTTTCTAGCTGATGAGTAACAGGTGGGACATCAGGCCATCATAATGCTGAGATAAATTCCATGGTTAGTATATATCACTCTTATTAGTTGTTAGAATTCTCTCCCTTGCATATGAGAACTGAAGTTGGGAAACGGGAGACTTGAATTGTAATAGCTGGGATAGTTCTCCAGGCCATAGGCCCTAGGGCAGTGGTTCTTAACTGGAGGTAATTTTGCAACCCCTCTTTCCAGGGAATGTTTGTCACAACTAGAGAAGGGGGCAGGGGGGGGGTATTTGGGACATCTAATGTGTACAGGCCAGAGATGCTTCTAAACATTCTACAATTTACAGGAAAGCTCTTACCACAAAGGATTTTCTAGCCTAAAATGTCAATGGTGCCAAGCTTGAGGACCTGGGTCTAGGGACACTTTCATCCTCTGACTTCCTGGGGTGCCCTATCATGAACCCCACAATTCCAGGTAGTCCCTTATCAACTTCCTCTACAGGTAAACCTTACACTCTAGAAATAACCATCTTGAAATCCTTCTAGCTTTCTATTTTCATATATATTTTTATACTTTAACTCCAAATCAACTGTGAGGTATCCAGATCAGTTATTATTATTCTTACTTTAAAATTTTTATACAGGTGGGAAAACTCATACTCTAAAATATTAAGCAGTCGAGAAGATTTATTCAGGATTAGAACAAATTATCTGCATTTATTAAATAGTGCTGCTTTCAGTGCACCGAGTTTCTTCCTCAAGGTTGTCATTCATGCTTAAAGAACCATAAAAGCTTTAAAAATGTCTTCATAGGAATGAGGAATGGCTAACAGAATGAAATGTCTAGAATTTTAGGTTAATCTTGGTATTATTCGGAGATGCTTGCAGATCTGGCTTCAGTGACTTGATAGAGCTCACTGCCAATTTGAGGTATTCAATATTCGAGAGTGATATAGAAAATGAGACTGAAAGCATAGACTTAAAGAAGGGTTCCTTTTTTCACTATACTGCATATTCTTTTTCTTTGCCCTATTAATGCCTTGTAGCATTTTTATAAAAAAAGCAACCTGGAAGTCAATGAAAGAGATGTCCTGAGAATATAAGCCACATAACACAGCAACTTTGAACTCTAGAGGTACGTACCAGCTTTCCTGTTGTGCTGCATAATGATGGTAGGGAGAAGAGGCTCTGCTCCAATAATGTATTGAATGTAATGGTTTTACAACAGTTGTATCATCTACAGAGTTTCTTTACAGTGAGCATGGAAAATTGATTGACTGCCATGGTGATAACATCTAACCCATGAATCAAAAACAACTAGAACTCAGGAAACCTTTGTTGTGGTCATTAGGGACTGAAGTTGGCCAAAATGAAAGTATATTAATTAGTGTAAATTAGTGTAAATTAATTCTCAATGATGGTCCTGTGGGGCTGGTACCTGGAGTGTCTTGAGATACATGTGGGCAATTCAGTTGTCAATGTCCTATGATCTGAGGGGCTCTGGAAAGTTCTTCTAGCTATGCCCCTCCCCATTCCCAATGCACTATGCTACCTCAAAATAGAATGAACTATGGGGTGATGGTACTTGGCACTCAATAAAATATTTGTCTCTAGGGTGCCAAATTAAATGTATGAGTCAAGCAGATCATATTCCACAATATAGCTAAACACCTTAGTTTATCGGAAATAAAAATATCCCCAATACATACGTTTTAGTACATTTCAGAGGGAAGGGGAGGCAAATTCTCTCTGGGGTACAGGACATTTTTTAAGGTGGAAAGGTTTTGGAGGTGGCTGAGGGTAGCTTATGAGCAGTCTGAATGCTCTGCCTGTGTGTTACCCAATTCAGGAGCCATGCATAGCAGCTTTGGTTGCTTCTTGCACACAAGATGTATAGCTGTCTGAATTGAGATGTGCTTCAAATGTAAATTACATTCTGGACTTCCAAAAAGACATCTGAAAATAAGAACGTTAAATATCTCATCAATAATTTCTTATATCGAATACACGTTGAAATGATAATAATTTGGATATATTGGGTTAGATAACTACATGCTGTTAAATTTAATTTCACTGATTCTTTTTACTTTCTTTAACAAGGCTTTTAGAAAATTAGAAATGACATTTGTAGCTCCTCATTATATTTCCATTGTGCAGCACAGACCCTGATGTTGAAGGCTAACAACTCTGCCCGCAAAAGTTCGGTTTAAGAACTTGGTATTTAGAGTGTTATTTCTAATTGCAGTCAGTATATATAACCAAAGGTGTATTGTATTTTGTTTTTACCATTGAGCTGTGCAAAAGCCAGGATGAGGGAGTTTCATCTGTTTAGCATTCCTAAGGTCACACAACTAATAGGTGTTTCTGATAGGCACAGTCACTTCCTTGAAAATAAACTTTAGCAAAACTCTGGTAAGAAACAGACTCACATTTTGTGAATTTCACTATTATAAAAGTCAAAATAAATAATGACATTGAAATTTAAATGACTTTTAAAGTATCTTTCAGTTTAAAATGCTATGCTGCTCTTTGCTGCAAGACCACTCAGCTTGTCTTTGCAAGCTTGTGAGTAATTTAACCAAAAGGAGATTTTCCCTGTTTGCTGAATATTACAATTCACAGCCAAATTCTTTTAAAGAATTCTTTCAAAAATTCTTTTTAAGAAGAATATTCACTCCTAATTTTTTAAATTCAGTGTTTAGAAATTTATGTGATTTATTATTAAACTCATTAATTTAAGAGCTTTCCTTTTGATCTTGATTTCATAATGTATTTAGCAAATTGATATTAATCTGTTTACATCATCTTGTAATTTTCTTTATATAGATAGGTAATTATAGGAGTAGTTTTAATAATGAATATATAAATATATGCCTTTCACAGTTTTGAACTTATATCCTTTATTTCCTTTTCTTCATTTGTATTAGGTAAAGCATTATGTTCATGACACATTGGTAAGAAATAGTTATCTAGTCAAAACTGGATGAAGGGCAGCAAGACTGGAAAATAGTATCTGATGTGACCTATTTAATATTTTGGGAAATCTATAAAATCATTCTATCACTGTAACACTCTCAACTCACACAGCCTGATCCATAAAAAATAGGTTTAATTTTGTTATCTACATGTGCACAGATGATGGGAGAAGGCCATTGTCTCTGACTGAGTCTCTCTCATCATAAATCAGAATTATATCCTAAAAAGAATATTTGTATTTAATAAGGCAAAATGCAAGATATAAGAAAATGCAAAAACACTAATTAACTGACTTTAGACAATTTATAGACATTGAGTCATTCTATCTAAAGCCTGGGAGATATTTACTGAAATTAGGTAGTCATATCTAATCAGTGGTGGTTTTTCATTTTCCTAGACATATACATATTTTCTAATTTTTTCATAATAAATATGGATATTTATGCAAACATAAAACAATAGCATTACAGTTCTATATAATATAAGTCATGTGATGACGGTGTATTCTTAAAACTGTGGGAGCCCAGAGAAGGGGCATTTGATCTGTGGGTTGGAAGATAACACGATAGATGTTGTAGATATACAGGCATAATGTATTTAGATTTAGATTGGTAAATATGCTTACAATTAATGAAGCCTTAAAATAACTTTAAGACTTAAAACTGCTGTTGCTGGGTGCAGTTTCAAGGTTCTTCACTACTTCGCAGAATTCAAGGATGTGCCACAGGTTAAGCAAACAAGGAAAGGGTTTACTGAGAAGCAAAAGAAAGCGAGAGTACACACTGGACACTTGAGTGCAGGCGTGCTCAAGGGCGAGGTGCATGCTCTGGGCGCTGGGGTTAGGCTTTATTAAGGTTGTTTTTCTTCCTCCTCCTTTCTGTATGCTAAATTGGGATTATTGTGAACAGCATCATTTTGGATTGGCTCCTTCCTGGGCTTTTCATCCGCCTAAACATAGTCCATTTAAGTTGCTCCCCTTCAGCTTTGGGGGACCAATAGGGGAGCCTTCCCGTTGGGGCACTCTGGGGCTTTCTTAGCTAGGATTTTCAAATCGGACCGCAGGACCAGGTTCTTGGTGGGGACTCAGCTGTGATGGTTACTGCTTTCTTCTCGATCTGGCTGCCTTCCCTCAGGGGGTTTCCGGGCGGGGTCTCATGACCAGGATCATGGCGGGGTTTCAGCTCTGGCAGTCATGGCTTTGTTCTTTATCTGGCTGCCTTCCCTCGCTTCCTATGCTAACCTGCCTCACTGCTTAGAAATATAAGTTTATAGATAACTTTTTCAATATCAGTAATGAATTTTGGAAATGGAGTAATTTAATAAACTAATTTTATTATTATTCCTTAAAACAATTCTATGTGTCAGCTGTATTATGAAAAGTGCACTTCTTTGGTTTTGTTATAGATCTGAAAACAGTCTTCGGTTGCAGTATATGATAGTAATTATTTGTGTTAGAGAAAGCACAAGCACAATGGCACTATTTCATCAGCAACCCATTTTCTTGTTAATAATACACTTGCCTGGTAAATTCTAAGTGAAATAAAATGGCTGCCTGCATTGGGCGTTGAAGGGAGGAAAAATACCAAGAAGGTATTTTCCAAAAGACAAGATAATTAACGTGCAGCAGCCTTCCCAGAAAATGGAACAAAAGGCCACACCCTACAGAACTGCAGGTAAACACCACTTGCTGATACCCCCGTTTCAGTCCAGAAGAGATATATTAGAAAACAACAATTATTAAAATATTCCCATTGGCCTGGGAATAAAAACATAGATACATGGAAAAAAATAGATGTCTAGAAATAGAACCAAATATTTATAGTAAATTTGCATATGATTATATTGATATTGTAAAACAAAGGGGAAAATATGAGTATGTCAACAAATACTGATGATAATACATAAGTAATTTAGAAAAATACGATTAACTACAGATGATTCAAAGACTAAAGCATTAAAATGAAGCTATAACAGCTTAAGAAGAAGTAGGGTTTTTAATGTCATTTTAGATTGGGGAGAGCCTAAGCATGATACAAAATCCAAACAGCTTAAAGGGAAAGACCAAAAATGTAAAATACCTGAATGGTTAAGATAATAAAGAAAGTGAAAAATATCAACCATAAACTTTGAAATAGTATTTCTAACACATTATAAATGGAAGTTTATAGTACAAATAATAAAGACAACCAAGAAATATGGCAAAGGGTCTATTCATTTAAATTACAGAAAAAAAAAACAACCCCCCACAAATGGCCATTAACATAAATTTTGAATTACTTCAGAGAATTTTAAATTTTACAGAGTCTTAGAATTTCACAAGATAGAGAGGAGAGTCAATTGGATTTATGAAAGAATTTGTCACAATTCTTCACTATAAAAGAGATTTCACTTATAAATCCTCCTTTTCTTTTAAGAAATATGCATGAGCAAAAATGATGATATATCCTCTTGATAATGAATTTGTGTTCTTTAAATCAGCCTGATTTCTTTCCTTTTGTGTGTGTGTGCATTTACTATTTTGGGCTACAAATTATTTATTTGGTGCTTATAATAATATCAATTTTTTTGTGGTATTGGTGATGGCAAATTATCAAAAGACAGTCATTACTGACCTTAGCCTTGAATCTATACTCAGTAACTATGCAAATAACCCAGTAGTTACAGTTTATATTTATTGAAAGCTTTATAATCTATTTATTTCAGTAAGTATGGAAATGGAAGTACACAAACTTTCCATGTTTAGGGTAGCAAGAACCATATTTCTGGAGAATGTCCTAATGAAAAGTAAATATAATCAGAATAAGTAGAAACAGATAAGTTTTGTCACTTAAAGAAAAAAGAATATATTATTTATATTTAAATGTAGATATAATGATTCATTTTCAGAGCAAATCTAGGCATGGTTTCATTAACTCCAATGGAAATGAGAAAGCTCTATTTTTTCTTTCTCCCACTGTGGTAAATACATAACTGTGCAAAAAGCTTTTATTTTTCCTATTAACCATTTATTTATTTTTTTCCACTTGTTTATTTTTAACAAAACATTTCCAACCACACAGTACACATTCATATAATATTAAGTGAACAAGTATATGAGAATGCGCTGTGTGTAAGGCACAAAATCCACATCTCCACATGCTTTCTATAGCCTGACATCTTCTAGTGCTGGCTTGCTGCAATTCTTGGGGATCCTTGGCTTACTTACACCTCTGTCCCCTGTCACATAGCCACCTCTCAGTTTCTTCTCACTTCTTAATTTTTCCTGTGTGGCCACCTTCTCTGACTGTGTCCAAATGTCTTCTGCTTATTACGAACTCTAGTAATAGAGATTATGACCCACCTGGATTCAGTAGGGCCACACTTTAACTTAAAAGAATGTCTTCAAAAGGTCCTATATATAAATGAGTTCAAAGCCATGTGGCTGAGCACCTGCTTCTCATGTATGAGGTCCAGGGTTCAATCCCCAGTACCTGCTGGAAAAAAAAAAATCTTAAAAACAACTGTCACCAGGATGGCTGAGTGGTTAAGGCATTGGACTTAAGATCCAACGGGCATGTGCCCACGTGGGTTCAAACCCACTCCTGGTAAAGCTTTCCTAGCAGGTACTTTACCTGAAGATAAAAGTTCCTTCTCGTAAGGGTAGAATCTTTGCATGGAAACAACTTTAATAATTCCCATACTCTATTCTAAACATTCCAAAGCCATAGGAACATGGATTAAAAGTAAGGACATGTCTTTGTTAGAGTGCATGATTCCACCTACTATACAGGGGTGGTACCTGGAATTAGCCAGAGGTGGACACAGACCACCAGGGAGAGAGAGTCTCATGATACCAAGGACAGCCCTTGGCAGCCAAGAGCAGTAATTAAATTTAGGGAGATGTGAAGCCAATGTACAGAGAAGAAGTAAAGCCAAATTGAGGATGTCACAATCTGGTCTAGAAACAGAAGGCACAGATGTGAAGGAAAGTCTCTGGAGGGGTAGAGCTGGCCAGTGCACCTCTAGTCTCCCTAACCTCAGCTACCTTTCCATATAATATGAGCCACCCCTTCTTGTTTCTATTTTATGCTTTGTTGTTACAGAATATGCTTTATTGTATGGGTATATGTATGTATATATACATATATACTTGTATGTATATATGTGTATTTGTTGAGTATGTTTTGTTGTTATATGCTTTGTTGTTGCTTTCAATTTAATTTTCGTAGAATCCATCCTTGTCACTGCCCCAACATGATTCGGATTTTAAGACTACTATCAAACCTTCCTTTATTTAAATTTTGATACCCTGGGGTTACAAATTAACATGAAGTGGAGGAGTCTACTCATTTTCATGATCATACATAGCTCAAAGTCTACTCCAGTATTTGATTCATCTCATTCTGATTATCTCTAGTAATCATAGCAAAGAAGAATGTTTGAAGGTACATGGAGGCAATTTCATCTTTTATATAAAATTATTTCTAACATTGGGTAAATGTTGCCCAACAATGGAGTTGGCTGCCTTGGGTGGTAAATATTTTTCATTAAGTGTATGTTCATGAAGAGGCCTCATCTAAGGCTGTTGTAGAAGGGGAATCAGATTAGCTTAGCTTTGTTTGACTGCTTGCTTGTGTGGTTGTTTGGTTTTTACTCTGTTTATTTGTTGTCTCTTGCTTTTCTTTCCTCTTTCCTCCCCCCTTTCTTTCTTTCTTCATTTGTTTTTAGTTAGGTGTTGCTAGCTTTCCTCTTCTTTGTTGTGATTCTTCTTCAGTGATTTCCCCTTCTCAGTCTATATTGATTTTGTATCCCAAGCTATCTCTTATCCTTCCTTCATCTTTCTGCATTCTGCTTTCTGTTGTGGTTCTTAGACACCACATTTTTTCATTAGCCCACAACTTAAGGGTGTCAATTTCTATATTTTCTATTTTGTTTTCTTCTTCTTTTTAAAAAATTAATATTAGCTTTTTCCTTTTGGCCCTTTGTTTACTCTTTCTCTCCCACCTCATCATTCTAGCCTTCTAAAACATTATATATATATTCCTCTATTTGGTTTTCATGACCATTGTAGGTACTCCACTTTTTTTCCTATTACTCTACACTGCCTACATGAGTTAAATATTCATTTCACTAAGTCTCATTTGGCCCCTCTTCTAAATTTTATCAATATTACTATTATCCTTCTTCCTTTCTCACATCTTTTAATTCCTCGGGCCCTATTCTTTTGCCTTCAAGGTAACATAGTAAGAAGCAAGGAAATAAAATAAGAAGAAAAGTGTCAAAGAGAAAACTTAACACACACACAGAACCACTAGCTAAATAAAACTCTAGAGGAGAAAGAGAAGCTAATCAACTGAATAAACCCATCAAGATAAAATGATGACTAGAGGGCAAGAAAAAATTACAAACCATACTGAGAAACAGGAAGACATGGATCAGTCTGATGAACAAACTAAAAACCAGGAAGAGATTCAGAACATCAAACAACTAATCAAAGCTTTCCAAACAAATATCATGGATCAACTTAATGAAGTGAAGGAAGAGATTAAGGATATAAAGAAGATACTGGGAGAACATAATGAAGAAATTTTAAACATACACAAAAAGATAACGGATATAATGGTGATGAATGGTCCAATCCAAGAAATCAAAAGATGCTGGATTCGCATAACAGCAGATTTGAATAGGCAGAAGAAAGAATTAGTGATGTGGAAGACAATACATCTGAAATCAAACAGACAGTAGAACAGATAGACAAAAAGATAGAAAAAATTCAGCAGGGACTCAGGGATTTAACTGACAACACAAAATGCACAAACATACACATTATGGGCATCCCAGAAGGAGAAGAGAAGGGAAAGGGAACAGAAGGAGTGTCAAAAGAAATAATGGCTGAAAACTTCCCAACCCTATTGAGAGAGATGTGCAAATCCAGGAAGCAAAGTGCACCCCAAACTGTAAAAATCCCAATAGGCCAAACCAAGACATATACTTGTCAAAATGTCCAAACCTCAAAACAAAGAGAAAATACTCAAGACAGCAAGAGAAAAGAGAACCATAGCATACAAGGGAAGCACAATAAGGTTAAGTGCTGACTTCTCATCTGAAACCATGGAGGCAAGAAGACAGTGGTATGATATAGTCAAAGTACTAAAAGAAAAAAATTTCCAGCCACGAATTCTCTATCCAGCAAAACTGGCAATCAAAATGATGGAGAGTTCAAAATATTCACAGATAAAGAGAAATTAAGAGAGTATGTCAATAAGAAACCGGCACTTCAAGAAATACTAAAGGAAGTTCTACAAGTTGAAAGGAAAAATCAAGGGAGAGAGAGTTGGAGGAGAGTTTAAAAACAACTAAAAAGACAAAAACAGAAACAAAACAACATATGACATACATTAACCCAAAGAAAATATGGATGAGGTAAGAAATTTGTTGCGAATAATAACACTGAATGTTAATGGACTAAATTCACCACTCAAGAGACACAGATTGGCAGAATGGATAAGAAAATACAATCCATTTATATGCTGTCTAAAAGAATCCCACCTACGACCCAGGGATTCATGGAGGCTGAAAGTGAATGGCTGGAATGCAATTTTACAAGCAAACAGTAACCAACAAAGGGCTGGAGTAGCTATTCTAATATCAGAAAAAATAGACTTTAAATGCAAAACTATTGTAAGAGACAAAGATGGACACTATATATTAGTAAAAGGGGTAATCTCTCAAGAAGAGAGAACAATCATAAACATTTATGCACCTAATTGGGGTGCCTCAAAATACATGAGGCAAACTCTGGAAAAACTAAGTGGAGAAATAAATACCTCTACAATTATAGTGTGGGACTTTAATACACCATTATCATCATTAGACAGAACATCTAGACAGAGAATCAATAAAGAAACAAAGGCTCTCAACAATACATTAGAGGACCTGGACTTAATAGACATATACAGAACACTACATCCAAATACAGCAGGATTTACATTCTTCTCGAGTGCACGTGGATCATACACCAAGATAGATCACATGCTAGGCCACAGTACAACTCTCAATGAATTCAGAAAAATTGAGATTATACAAAGTAATTTCTCTGACCACAATGGAATGAAATTGGAAATCACTAAGGGCCAGAGAAACAGGTTAGGCACAAGGATATGGAAGTTAAACAACACACTCTTAGACAAACAGTGGGTCAAGGAGGAAATGTCAAAGAAATCAGTAACTACCTTGAAACTAACGAAAATGACAACACAACATATCAAAACCTATGGGATGCAGTGAAAGCAGTCCTGAGAGGGAAGTTCATAGTCATAAAAACATATATTAAAAAAGAAGAAAGAACTAAAATTGAAAACCTAACTGCACACTTGGAGGAACTGGAAAAACAACAACAAACTAAACCTAAAGGAAGTAGAAAGAAGGAAATAACAAATATTAGAGAAGAATTAAATGAAATAAGGATAAGAAAGCACTTGAAAAAATAAACAAAACCGAAAGCTGGTTCTTCGAGAAGATCAATAAAATTGACAAACCTTTAGCCAGACTAACAAAGAAAAAGAGAGAACAGATGCAAATACACAAAATAAGGAATGAAGAAGGGGATATCACTACTGACCCCAAAGAAATAAAGAGTATCATAAGAGGATACTTTGAAAAATTATATACCAACTAGAATGACAATTTAGAGGAAACAGACAAATTCCTAGAAACTCACAAACAGCCTACATTGATGAAAGAAGAAATTGCTGAACTCAACAGTCCAATTACAAGTAGAGAGATAGACTCAGTCATCAAAACTCTCCCAACTAAGAAGAGTCCAGGATCAGACGGCTTCACAGCTGAATTCTACCAAACAGTCCGGAAAGAGCTAACACCAATTCTGCTTAAGCTCTTCCAAAAAATAGAAGTAGAAGGAATATTGCCTAACTCATTCTACGATGCCAACATTACCCTAATAACAAAACCAAACAAAGATATCTCAAGAAAGGAAAATTACAGACCAATTTCTCTAATGAACCTAGATGCTAAAATCCTCACCAAAATACTTGCTAATCGCATTCAACAACATATCAAAAGGATTATACAACATGACCAAGTGGGTTTCATCCCGGGTATGCAAGGATGGTTCAATATAAGAAAAATCAATCAATTTAATACACCGCAGAAACAGATTGAAAGTAAAAATCACATGATCATCTCTATAGATGCAGAAAAAGCATTTGACAAAATACAGCACTCTTTCCTGATAAAAACACTGCAAAATATAGGAATAGAAGGAAACTTTCTGAATATGATAAAGGGTATATATGAAAAACCCAAAGCTAACATCATCTTCAATGGTGAAATCCTAAAAGCCTTCCCTCTGAGAACAGGAAGAAGACAAGGATGCCCACTATCACCACTCCTATTTAACATTGTCTTAGACGTACTTGCTTGAGGACTGAGGCAAGAAAAGGATATAAAAGGCAATCAGATTGGAAAAGAAGAAGTAAAAATTTAATTATTTGCTGATGATATGATCCTATAAATAGAAAGCCCTGAGAAATCTACAACAAAGCTTCTAGAACTTATAAAGTAGTTCAGTAATGTTGCAGGCTATAATATCAATGTTCAAAAATCAGTAGCATTTCGGTACACCAATAATGAGCAATCTGAGAGGGAAGTCAAGAAAAAAATACCATTTACAATAGTAACCAGAAGAATCAAATACCTAGGAATAAATTTTACGAAAGATGTCAAGAACGTATATACAGAAAACTACACAACACTGTTAAAGGAAATCAAAAAAGACTTAAATAAATGGAAAAATATTCCCTGTTCATGGATAGGAAGACTAAACATCATCATGATGTGTATACTATCCAAACTAATCTACAGATTTAATGCAATCCCAATAAAAATCAACACTGTATTTTTTAAGGAACTGGAAAAACTAACCACAAAATATATTTGGAGATATAAGAGGCCCCGAATTGCCAAAGACATATTGAAAAAGAGCAATGAAGTTGGAGGTATCACACTACCTGACTTTAAAACATACTCCAAAGCTACAATGATCAAAACGGCATGGTATTGGCACAAGGATAGACCTACTGACCAATGGAACTGAATTGAGAGTTCTGATATAGATCCTTACATATACAGTCATCTGATATTCAACAAGGCCACCAAGCCCACTCAGTTGGGAGAGAATGGCCTCTTCAACAAATGGTGTTTGTAGAACTGGATATCCATATCCAAAAGAATGAGAGAGGAATATCATCTCACAATTTATACAAAAATCAACTCAAGATGGATCAAAGATCTAAATATAAGAGCCAAAACCATAACAAGCTTGGAAGATAATGTAGGGAAGCATCTACAGGACCTTGTAATAGGAAATGGTTTCATGAACTTCATAGCCAAAGCATGAGCAGCAAGAGGAAAAATAGAAAAATGGGATCTCCTCAAAATTAAAAACTTCTGCACCTCAAAGGATGTTATTAAGAAAATAAAAATGCAGCCTACCCAATGGGAGAAAATATTTGGCAACCATATATCTGATAGGAGCCTAATATCCTGCATATATAAAGAAATCCTACACCTCGAAAATAAAAAGACAGGCACCCATTTAAAAAATGGGCAAGTGACCTGAAAAGACACTTCTCCAAGGAAGAAATACAAATGGCTACAAAGCACATGAAAAAATGCTCGACATCGCTAGCTATTAGGGAAATGCAAATCAAAACCACAATGAGATACCATCTTATACCCATCAGAATGGCAGCTATTAAAAAAACAGCAGAATATAAGTGTTGTAGAGGATGTGGAGGAATAGGAACCCTCATCCACTGCTGGTGGGATTGTGGAATGATCCAGCCACTGTGGAGGACAGTTTGGCAATTCCTCAGAAAACTAACAATAGATCTTCTGTATGATCCAGCAATTCACCTGCTGGGTATATACCCAGAAGACTTGAAAGCAGAGACACAAACAGACATATGCACACCAAGGTACATAGCGGCATTGTTCCAATGGCCAAAAGCTGGAATCAGCCCCGGTGTCCATCAACAGATGAATGGATAAGCAAAATGTGGTACATACATACAATGGAATATTCCTCAGCTGTTAAAAGGAATAAAGTGCTAACACATGGAATAAAATGGATGAATCTTGAAGACCTTATGTTGAGTGAAGCAAGCCAGGCATTGAAGGATGAGCAGTATATGACCCTCACTGATTTGAATTGAGGAAAGTGAGCAGTCTCTGAAAACCATTGTCTGAAAGATAGGTTAACAAGCAAGAGAAAGAGAAGAGTAGGTTGTGAGCTATCACCTATATGGACATAATCTATGGTAAAGTGACAGAGTATAGTTGCATATTGAAAGATAGGACAGATGGGTAGTGATATTACTGGGTTTGGTGATGCAGCGTTGACAGGTGGGTAGATTAGGAAGGGCAGGTTAGAATACCCAGGGCATATAACTCTGAATCTTGTCATTCCATGAGTCATGACACGGGAGTGTCATATGCCCCAGGGGGATGGGGAGGAAGGAAGAGAAAAGATCAAACGGGGTATTTAGTGGTCATGGGAAATGTTTTTCATTACCTTACAGTAATGGACACAGGACATGGTTAATATCATCAAAAATTATTAAACTGTACTGTCTAAATTGTAAACTATACTGTAAAACATTGATAATGTTTAGGAGCTATGGTTCGCTATCTGTATAACAGTTATAACAACGCTACCACCCACACACACACACACACACAAAAGGGTTTTCATATGGGGTTGGGAAGGGGAGGGAGGTTGTGTACATGGGAATCTCTAGTATTCAGTGTGTAACTTTGCTGTGACCTAAATCTTCTTTGAAAATTAAATGAAAATTTGGGAGACACTGGGGAATGAGAGGGGGAAGGTGTCATGGTACACACTGGACATCCGATAATACAGTGATAAAAGGAGAAAAAATAAAAATAGAAAATAATTAAAAAATTTTTTTCCCATTTTCTTTTTTTGAATGTCCCAATCCATTAATAATATTTTAGTTTTAGTTCTTTTTTTCTGAGTTTCCTTGTATTTTATCTCTTGCATTTAAGCTTATCGTTATTATTTCATTTCCCTATTAATTCTATTTGGTTATTATATGGGCTTCATCTTCAAGGAAGGTTTAGATCACAGAAGGGTTACAATGGGGACTGCAGAGGATCATTGGTGGGGGGTGTCTGGGATGGGGGATTCATGGGAGTAAGTTCATCTGAATATATATGAAACATATATAAAATTGTTCAAATGATCTAGGGATGGGGCATGGTCATGGTGGGTAGACAATCACTCAGTAATTGAGGGAATACTGAATTCCCAGCCTGGAGAGCTCTGCCACATTCTCTAAGGGAGCAGCAACCATCCCCTGAGTACGGGGCAGTGTCTGGCAAAAGAGGATGGCCAACTGTTGGGTTCTTGTTATTGATGACTAGCCTTATGAGTGTTTGCTCTTGTAATTGAAACTTGGCCTACTGTTATGGGATGCCTAAGAGTTGCCAGCTGAGAGCCTCCTTGTTGCTCAAATGTGGTCTTTCTCTAAGCCAAAGTCAGCATATGAATGCATTACCTTCCCCCCAATATGGGACATGACTCCCGGGGATGAGCCTCCCTGGCAACGAGGGATTAATAGCAAGTGCCAAGTGGAAACATGACTGGAAAAAAAACCTTGAATAAAATGGGGAAAAGGTAAAGACAAATGAGTTCATGTGGCTAAGAGACTTCAAAGAGAGTCTGGAGGTCATCCCAGAGGTAACGCTTACGCACACCTCAGTAGGAGCTCATAGAACACCAAAGTGGATATCACCCCAAACAGAGGGTCTCCTGAGGGCTCTGGAGACACCAGGTCCTGTATAAGGGGGGATAGTGCCAGAGATTGACGCCTATCAGTGGGCTCTACTTTGGGATCTGTGCTCTTGAGAGTGACAGAGTTGGACTCAAATAAGTCCTCCCTGCACATGGTCCATCAGTCTCTTCTATTCAAACCCATATATGATGCTGGAGTTTTTAGGTGTCCTTCCAGAGACTGGAGCCTCTGGCCTACCTATGTGCCAGCTGTGCCTGGAATCTATGTGGAGCTGCAACTCCTACCCTACAGCTCAATGGACTCATCCAAGTCATCTGGCGAGGAGACGACAATTGGCAAGGCCATCCCAGCTGCAGGTAGGATAATCCCATCCACCATATCCATGGGATATAAGCCCTCTCTCACTTGGAGGTGGAGTGGACATCACCATCCCAGTCCCCTCAGAATTGGGGGAAGAGCTATAGACTAGAGTGGACTTAATGGTATTCTGTTGTTGACATATTGTGATTCAAGTAATGGAAGAAACTATAGCAGTGAGGTGGAGCCAGTGGACGCTAGATGCTTTCAGGGCAGGGAGGGGAAGGGCAGTTGTAATACAGGGGCTTTTTCAGGACTTGGGGGTTGTCCTGAGTGACATTGTGGCAATGGATATAGGCCATTTTACATCAGCATATACCATGCAGATCTGTGTGGGAGAGAGTGTGGTCTATGATGTGAACTGTGGTCTGTGCTTAGTGGCAAAGCCCCAGGATGTGTATATCCATTGCAGGTGATGTGTCACACTAATGAAAGATGTTTATTTGGGATGTTATGGGAGGTGTGGGATGTGGGCAATATGGGAATACCTGTAATTTCTGTGTAATATTTAGGTAATCTAAGCACCTTTAAAAAAAAAAAATATATATATATATATATATATATATATATATATATATATATAACATTTATGTAAGCAAATGCACATATATGCATATATATTTATATATCATTTTACAAATATTGGTTTGTGTTGTGAAAAATTTGATTTTCCCCAGAATTAAAAAAAATATGCTTATATTGTTTTAGAAGTTCTAATTGTTCAAATAAAAATTCACAGACACACATATCTTGTCACATGCTCACAGGTTCCAGAAAATACCTCCTTTGACCTCAATTTTGGAGGGTCTGCTGGTCTTAACTATTCTTCCAACTCCCAAATATTGGCCTCGTCTCTATCCCATCCTTGTCCCCAAACTGTGTTAACCATGTTTGGTACAGACTTAGTTATTATTATACCCCAACTCTCTTTTGCCACATTGGCCTGTTGTGGCATTTCCTCCTTCTTTTCACCATTTTTCTCAAAGAAGGGGGAAAATATTACTGCGAAGAAAATGGACCCATTGGTCTATGGTTGGCTCCTCTTTTCACCAAAGTTTTGATCAGGCTAAACAGACCTTCTGTCATTCAAAATCATTCTATTTTATTTCCTCAAAAATTTCTACCCCTCTTGTACTGATTTTTGGTGTAAGGTATTGTTTTATGCCATTGATTTATTAGAACCACTTACAAATTTTGAATGTACCTGCTTTGTGAAAAATAAAGCAAAACACAACATAAATGACAATTTCTATAATCACTTGCCAAAACATTGCCAGGAAAAGATTCTACCCATTAAAATTATAACAAAGATATTTTAATGGAAAACACAATGCTTTGAATGAACCTTGACAAGAAATGTGTCCTTGTGATAGGAAAAAATACATTCAACTGTGAACCTCGTTAATGGATTTATTTCTTCTCATCAATGAAAACATTTCCAAGAAAACTTGAGAGTTAAATTGTTTGGTCCCACATTTATATTGAATTACAATGTTAAAAAATGTTTTAAAAAAACAACTTCAATGCAGTTTTTAGAAATATCCTGTTTTCTGTGTAGTAAAATCTAGATAACTATTTTAAGAAAATGCAGGAACATTGGCTTCAACGACATTTTCTATACTGGAGCAAGATTAATCATGACATATAGTATATTTTCCTTTCTCAATTGCACTTCCAAAGAGAATTAACCACTAATGTCTGATGGCATCGTTTTTATGAAATGGATTGATTTCTTGCCCACATATCAACCTTTGGAGAATTAAGAAAACCAATTTTCACACATACATACACACATACATTCATACATTTTATTTTTATGTATTAGTGCTTATATTTAATAGACTATAGGATAAAATAATTATTCTTTGTTAAAAATGTTTTTATGGTGTTAGTTTGGGGACCTAAAGCAAGTGTTGTTTTATTAACTGATTTTGAACAATACAAGTAAGAAAGTAAAAGAACAATTGTCAAGAAGGATCTTTACACAGATTAAGATAGGCAATGAATGGTGTTAAAAGTGGGTTTATATATTTGTAATTAAAGGCACAGGCTTTGAAAGCAAACAACAAAATGTATCTCTGCTAATTACAGGTTATAAGCCTCATTCCTCATATAGGTAACATTGCCCACCTCATGTACGTTTTGTGAGCATTAAATGAGAATGTTTGCAGAAAGCTCAGACAGCAGATATTCTATAAATGGCAGCTATATGTATGAAAGGTAATAATAAATTATAGACTTTCTCAGTAATATTGTAATATTTTTTGCATTAATGAAAAGGAAGGCACTTTATCAACATTAAGGGTCAACAATGCGGGGTATAAAGGGGTATGGGAATTTTCCTTTTGGAGTAAGGAAAATATTCTATAATGGACTGTGCTGATGACAACACAACTCTGTGATGAAACTGAGAGCCACTGAGTACACACTTTGTATGAATTGTACAAGGCAGGGGACCATAAAACACAGTGAACCCCATGGTGGATGATGGATAGTGGTTAACAGAACAAATATGAGACTGTTCTTTCATGAACTATAACAAATATACAATACTAATACATGGTGTTAATAATAGGATGCTTTGTGGGAAAACACACCAAAGATAAGCTGTGGACTATAGACAGCAGTAATATTAGGATGTTTTTTCATCATTTGTAACAAATGTTTCACAATAATGTAAGGTGTTGGAGGTGGGGTGATGTGTGGGAATCCTTTATGGTATGCATGATTTTTATTGTAAACACACAACTTCTCTAATTAAAGAAAAAAGGGACTTTCAAACTATTTTTAAAGAAAAAAAATATCCCTATAGGTATTCAAATGCTGTCTTTTATTCCCCCAATCTTGTGCTTTTATTATGACGGTCAGATATAGGGTGATCTTCTGATACTCTCATACTTTCACATTCTGTCAACTGCTTTTCAGAGCAATAATGTTATGTGTATGATCTTTAGTATATTAGGTTGCTAGTAGTAGGTAATTTAACTTAGGAGAATTAAGACACCTTCTGATAAGCAAGTTCTATGTCAAATAATGAAATGCATAAGTATTTAATCCATTGGTAAGTATAGGTTGAATTATTTGGAGCACCCAATTGTAGTAGACACCATGTGAGCATGCTTGTGTGTATTTGTGTGTCTGGATGTATGAGTGTGAGTGTGTGTGTGTGAGTGTATCTCTGTGTGTGATAAGTGTGTGTGTCTATGTGTGTTTGTGTGTATGTCTGTGTGAGGTGTGTGTCTCTCTGTGTGTTTATGTGTATGTCTGTATACATATGATGTGGCTTTGCCCTCCAGAGTTTTACATCCTCTATTAAGACATAAGTGTTTAAACACAAATACCCTACTCTGTAGGCTTTAGATCAGTGCCCGTTAGTATATGTATCACATGGGATGGCTCATTTGCGTGTATAGGAGAGACCCATCTTAGACAGCCCATATGTAAGTAAGCTAAATGACAAACTATCAGAATGAGGTCTGTGTCTGGTAATAACTAGATATTAATTAGCTATGTTGCTTTTGGCTGGCTTAAAAATTTCTTGAACACATGGTGGACCATAAAAGTTATTGGCTCATTGACTGAAGCTAAGAATTCTGTGAAAATTGACATTATCTCTGTGTGGCATCCATTTCAATGCATGTTGTAGATGGATGGATGGATTCTTCTGCTCACTGATGGCCAGAGCATTAAGCAATCATTTGAGGTGAGGGGTGGTTTTGGTACATAGAACAGCTTCAGTTGCTGTCTGGGGAATTGCACGACTGAGCCATTTTGGGTCAGTAACAAGCAGAACTGAGGATCTCTAGGCTGCTTGTGTAATTGCACATAATGGCCACAGTAATCACCTGCTCCATTGGCCAAAACAGTTCTTCGGTTTTCCTAATCAGTCACACAATAAAAAAGCACAAAATAAATATTTTATACTACACTATAAATGAACCCACTAGCATTTGACTCTGGCAGTAGATTCGTAGAAGCTTTGAGGTTTCTAGATGTTATAAAATATTTGGAAACATGTGCCAATACAATTAGCAGACTTTTCCCTATACATTAGGCATTCCATAATAATTTAAATTTGAGGGTAATTTTAAATTATTTATCATAAAAATGACTATAATTTTCGTTTGCCAGAGGACTCTTTCCTAAGCCTTCAAAGTTGCTGAAAGGCAATTTATCTGTAGCTTGTTTTACTGTTCAAATTTAATTTATTTCTGCCACCTGTTACTCTTCTCCCTGGAATTTTAGAAAGTCTTTTGTAGACCATTTGATAGTACTTTAATAAACGCCTAACATCTCATGGTATACTTGGCTCTCAGTTTGATGGTTCAGCAAACACACTGGGAGCCCATTGTGTGCTAACCACTGATCTTTAACAGGCTTAAGTCTGAGTGTCCTTAACTTCCCATCTGCTCATTTAGGAATATATTCCTTTGTGCTCTAACTACGCTGATAATTTTTATTTTGGATGATGGACTTCAGGAAAGCAAGAATTTCCCCCTTCACTTCATAATTAGATTTTAGGTAAATTTTAGGGTAATTTAATAAATATAAATTATTTTTGAAAAGTATTTGGTGACAAACTAATGTTTTAATATAAACTTTTCAAATAGAAAATTAGAAATTTCTAAATTTAGTGACCCAGTTCAGTAAATATTTCTTTCCTTTATAGAGCACTGTGTTTAGTAGGACTTTTTATAATGGTTGCAGAATCTGTTTCTCATTTTCAAATTCTGTCTTGCTTTGTTTTTCGGTCTCCTGAACAGCAACTAAATCAGGAAGATTTCCAAAAATGCCTTTGAAGGGTTTGAAATTTTGCTATATCTATAAGTTGTAAAAAAAAAAAAAAAGCAACAACAATGGCTTATGGTGTTGATAGATTATTTTTGCCTTTGAATGGTTTAACTAAAATAGTTTTTCATCTTCTTAAAATGTACTGCCAACCTTTACACAAAACTCACATATGAACATTTCTGAAGGATTACTAAGTCCAGTAAATTGTTGCTTTCAACAGATCATTCATCTGAAAACATTTGAATATTTACACACATTCCTATACTCCCAGCCCTGTCACAAAAATTTTATATTGATGGTAAACAAAAACAAAACAATATTGTCCATTTCACATTCAAATCTAATGAATCATTAATTGTTAAAAAAATTTCATAGATAAGAAGAAGCTTTGCGCTAACAACTTAGCTGTCTGTGTCTTTCTGAAGCCAGTGAGCTCGTCAAAATTAGAAACTTTAATGAACTTGGGTAATAAACAAATTTTGGAATAATTAGCTCACAAATATGATCATACACAATTCTGGTGCTCTTTTGTGTATTAGAGGCAAATGGGGGGAAAACAGCTGCTTGTTTTGACTTAGAAACCAATGCATGTTGATAATTGAATATCATGAGGACCTGGTTGAATAAGTTTATGTGGACAGCCAAAGAAAGACATTTGTTTAAACCAGGGGTGAGTGCTGCGAGTTTCTTTTTAAAGAATATTAGAAGTAATTAAGTACTTTTATACAAGCATCTCCATTTTTTGGTTGATTAAGCACTTCTATATAAAAAGCCGGTGTTATTATTTTTTTTCAAGGGAAGATGGTATCCCAGCCTTTTCTGTTCCAATTTATTTTAGGCAATTATAGTAGCTTATTTCCACAGCACTAGAATTAATATTACACCCTGCTCCAGAGTCTTTGCAGTTCTTGTATTTAACTGAAATATCTCAGCCTGGTACCCAAGGCCTCCCACAACTTTTCACCACTCAGTCCTAGATAATTTGTTCCTTCTCTTTGAATCAATCTAAGGTAGGCTATTTGCCGTCTTAATCATTCATAAACAAACTAACATGCCCAGCAGGTGCATCCCATTTTTGATTTCCATGTGTCAAATATTACTAAGGATCCTAAAAACTTGCTCTGTTGTTCTCTACTCTTTGGCACCAAAAGAGTAACTCACTGAAGTGAAACAACCAAATGAACAAATAATTACAACTTCGTAAATAATGGCTTAGACAGAGCCTCCTTCACTAGTGCTAATATCCAGTGACAGTGATTAGCAATGGAATAAGTTGGATCCAAGATATGCTCTTTTTGGATGAGATTCCCAGCTACTTTGAAAAATGGTGGTATCCACAAATTTGGTGGTCCATGAAGATATTGAGATATGTCCTTGAAATACTCAAAAGTCAACCCTATTCGGATGTGACTCAATTTAATTCATTTGCATGAGGTCTTATTAATATTTAGTTATTGTCAAGACTTTGGATTTGTACAAATTATGACCCAAACTACTGTATCATAAATTTTTTTGTCCCTTAGATTAGTGGTTAGGCATGAATTTTTGGAAGAAAATAATGAATATTATTACTGGTTCTATATTTTAAGTTTAAGTATTAGGATACACTTGTAGAAGCAGCTTTTTCAGGTGCCTCAAGCCCTCTCATGTTTTGTGCCAAATAATCAATATCCACCCCTTATAGCTCAATATGTACTGAGATCTACATAGGACTGAATCTGGGCATGTTCACCTCTGTTTCCTTCCTGATAACAACACATATTACTGTGATTACTCATACATTTACACTCCCTTAATTCAGAAATTATACTCCTGAAATTCATATTACAGGAGTATATCACAGACTGATCAAGTTGAATATTTCATATGTATTTCTGGGTTGCTCAGCAGAAGGCAATTTCAGATAAACCTTTGTTTTGATTTTTGGTGGCACAGGGCCAGGTGTGAGTGATCCTTTCATCAATGCTTTTTGGGGATCTTGATGTCTTAAATGGTGTCCATTGCATAAGTAGATAATATTTTAAATTTAATTTTCCCTTTTGAAAATAGATTATGATTAAATAATATATTTCTAAACATTTAGAACATATAAAATTGAAATACTTTATTCATAAAATTATCATTGTAAGAAATCTTCAACTTCTTTAGGATATTCATCTAAAACCTATTCTATGCGTGGCACTAGGGTAGGTGCTAGAGTGAGTATGACAGTAAAAAGACATGAGTATGGCATCCATGTGGTTTTTGTGAGGACAGACACACAGATATGGAGGAGACAGGGTGGCAAGTTCTGTGATACAGACAGACAGAGAAGCAGGGACCGATTTTGCCTTAGGATTTGCATTAGTTTCTTAGGGCTTCCCTAACAAATTATACTGGATGGCTTCAAACTACAGAATACCTTTCCTCACAGTTCTAGAGGCCAGAAGTCTTCTATCAAGCTGTCAGCAGGGCTGTGTTCCCTCTGGAGGCTCTGTGGGAAAATCCTTCCCGGCCATTTCCAGCTGCTAGTGGCTGCCGGCTTCCTTGGCTTATGGCCACACAGTTCACCTCAGCCTCTTTCTTTACGCAACCTTCTACCATGTGCGCCTAAGTAAGGACAGTCGTCATTGGGTTTTGGACCCATCCAGACAATCCAGGATGATTCCTCATCTCAAGATCTTTAATTATATCTGCAGAGACTATTACAGTAAGAACAGCTATTTCGAATAGAAGGGCCCTCCCGATCCAGTGCCACAAAGGAAAAATATGTCTCTCAGTGAGAAGGTGATTTATCGCGAGTGCACAAGCAAGGAACTAGGGGAACCTTCCCCAAACCAATTCAAGAATGGGAACTAGGGTGTTTATAGGCAAAGGAGAAGGGTAGGGGAGAAGAAAAACAATTAAAGAAAACGAGTGATGCTAGGGGTCTCAAAAGAAGGGTACATGCAGTTTCTCAGTCCTGTGTTGTCTCAAGTGTGTCCAACTTTGTCTTTGTTTTCAGTGGCTGATAAACCACAGTTTAGATATTGTTGTACCAACCGCTCAAGGATATGGAGCTTTTTGTCTCTGAGAAAAGTTACAAATTTACTGGGTCATAAGGTGCTCCTGACACCGTTCTGTCTGGTTTTGCTTTGAGACATGATCTTATTCCTGTAAGTAAAACTGAGAAGGTCTGGTTAATATCCTTCAGGGAAGTAAGTGCAAACAGTAAACTTCTAAAAGTAAATTAATAGAAAACGAGCTCAATTAGTGTATTAGAGTTTTCAGAGCTGCTATAGTGAAGATATTTTTAGTAAGCATATTTTCCAGCTATCAAAACCTATGTGACCAAATAAGGTCACATCCCCAGGTTCTGAAGTTAGGACACAGAAGTATTTTTTGGGCAGACTGCCATCCAGCCCACACTACAGGGTGTGATGGACTCATTCAGCTTCAAATAAAGGGGTGTTTGAGTATTACTGGGTCACTGACTGAAGCTAAGCATTGCCTGTTAAAACTGACATTAACTCTGTTATCACGTCAGCTCTAATGCATACTGTGGTCCTTTGTCTGGTCTCCCTCATGCCCAGAAAAAAAACCAAACACAAGTCATATGAATGATGAAATAGATAATATGCAAAAAGCATTCATATGGGCCCCTTTGTGCTTTGGAGCTGCAGGAGGAAGGTGGAGGGCAGGAGAAGAATCAAGCAGAAGAATCAGATCAAGAAGGCCTTTGCAGAGTTTAGGCAGTATTTTGTTGTTGATGATGAGACACTGGGGAAGTTTCGAGGGAAGGCTGTAGTCAGATTTGTGCAGAGTTTGCATAAGGCAGAGGCTTGTGTTGGGATGCTTGCAGGGTGATCTCCAAAAGTCAAGATCTTGGCAGTGGGGCTGGACTGGAGAGGGGTTTTTGATGTAGATGAGTTCAATGGCTGAATATAATGAATAGGAAGACTGTCTGCACTTCTTCTTTTTTTTTTTTTTTTTCCAAGGTGTACAATCAATGGTATTTGCTATAATCACATAGTTGTGCATACATCACTTAAACCATTATTATAGCATTTTCATTATTTCAATATTAATAATCAACAACAACAACAACAAAAAAAAACCACAAAGAAACAAACAAGAAAATTCCTCACCTCTCAATCTCTGTGTGCATATCCACTGTAAATAGCTGCTGTTTCTGGCTATTCTATCCAAAGTATATCATCAGTGGCTTTTATTTTTTTTTTATTTATTTATTTATTTATTTATTTATTATGGGTAAAAATCAAAATTCTCACAATACATACAAACATTTGCAAAATGATATATAAATATATATGCATATATGTGTATTTGCTTACAAAAATGTTATTTATATATATATATATACATATATTTTAAGAGGTGCTTAGATTACCTAAAATATTACACGGAACCCACTGGGATTCCCATGTTGCCCACCTCCCACACCTCCCACCACATG
>JAKSZT010054487.1:421907-444268 GCA_026826555.1 Tolypeutes matacus | reverse complement strand
ATTCCCATGTTGCCCACCTCCCACACCTCCCACCACATCCCACACAAACATCTCCCACAGTGTGGCCCACCAACCTCAATGAACTTACACATCCTGGAGCCTTGCCACCAACCATAGACCACAGTTCACACTGTAGACCACACTCTCTCCCACTCAGTTATGAGTGGTGTGTGCTGATTTAAAATGGCCTGCATCCATTGCCACAACAGTACTCAGGACAACCTCCAACTCCCAAAGAAGCCCCTGTATTTCAACTGCTCATCCCCTCCCTACCCAAAAACTGTCAAGTGGCCACTGGCTCCACCTCATTGTTATAATTTCTTGCATTGCAAGAATCACCATATGTGAGCAAGAGAATACCATCAAGTCCACTTTAGTCCATAGTTCTTCCCCCAATCCAGAGGCGACTGGGATGGTGATGTCCACTCCAACTCCAAGTGAGAGAGGGCTTCTTATGCAAAAGTCCTCATTCTTGTCTCATTCTGTCCCATTCAAGCTCCAATCCCACTGTCCTCAGCTACCTTCAGGTTTGCCCTGTCTTCACACATTTCCAACTCTACAAAGCTTCCAGGCTTTATTTTTCTCCATTTTCTTTGAATCTTTGTATCATTTATAGGATTTACTGTGTAATTTGCCATTTAATTATGCTTAGTTTATATTTCCATTTCGTGTGTGGGTGTGTGCCTGTTTTTAGGTCTCTGCAGCTGCATATTTGACAGTCTTGTTTGTATTTCTTTATAGCTCCTACAAAGTTTAGGACACAGTTCTATGCTTCACCCCAAACCAGCCATCTCCTGCAACACTCTTCTGTTCCTTTCTCACCTTCCCAGTACATAGTGCCATTTTTTCCCCCAGTTGTTCGGCGGCATTCTTGGTTCTTCTCCTACATCCTACTTCATCGTCTCTTGTTTGTTCCACCTCTAAAACAACCTTGGTCCAAGCCATCATAATTTCTCGTCTGAACTACTGCTTCAGATGAGATGCTACTTATATTGTTCTGTTCTTCTTGTCTCCATCCGAACAACTCTCCAATTGACTTGCCACCCGTCAATCGCGAGGATGTTTTAAAAACACACAGGTGGGATTATGTTGCTTCCCTGCTTTGCATTTCACTTTTCATAAAAGTTACACCCTATTATTTTGACCTCCAAGTCTCCGCTTGGGTTTCCATCCAGGTACACTTAAACTTCGGCTTTTTACACTTGATTCATAGTTCTTTTATTTCCTCAAACACAGTAAGCGCTCTCCCTCTGCTCCCTCAGCTTTCAATGGTGCTGCTTATTGATTTTTCCTTGGCTATTTTTTTCTATCCCCCTTGTCTCAGCTCTAATGTCATCTCCTCCAGGAATTACCCAAGGTCATTTAGCCCTCTTTTTTTTACCCCCTCTATCATGGTGCCTTGTTCATTTCAGACAATGCATATAACACAAAATTTATTTTCTTTGGATATATTCGTTTACTTGTTTGTTTTATGATTTCCCACTGGGTTCTTGAAAGCAAGAGGTCATGCGTTTCTTATATACCACATATCCCAGCATCCAGAACCAGTATTTAATGAGAACATAGTAAGTGCTCATTAAATATTTGTTGAGTAAATAAATGAATGAAAATGGGTGCTTAGTAAGTCTTGGTATTTGGTTGATTACTCCTCTTAGTTATGTTGATTATTTCTAAGCAGAGATAAGTGATGGCACTATTAAAATACCCCTGTTTTTTCACTGATATACATATCAATCAATTATTTATATTCTGCCTTTCCCCAAGGATTTCAGGTGTTTATCTTCCATAAAATGTTATAGTGCATGCATATTCTTGTGATGAATTTTCATTAGGCTAAATATATTCTGGAATTGCAGTTTTATCCTGCCAAACACAAAGTATTTCTAAAACAAAAGTATTTCTGAACTCATCTGAAATTCCAATGTGTTTTGATCTAAAACATTTCATTGACTTCCTTAGGCAAAAATAAATTGAAATATCTTAGGGAAAATGTGCTTTCAGATTCTCAGGAAAAAGTACAATTGTTCAAGGATATCTTTGGGAATTGTGGTTCATTTAAGGTTAGCTAAATTTTAGAGTTGTGATACACTGAAGACTGAGAGTAAAATGTTCCTTTCCTTTGGTTTAACTGTCCAGCCATTCTTAAGAACATTATTACCAGTGTTATTTTTAACCAGGTTTGAATTCATTCAGTCTAATTATAAACTGCAAAATCAAATTTATTTATTCAGAAACATTTTGACATTTATAAAATGATAAGAATCTTGTTACTTGTTGGCATTGGTGACAAAACAATTTAGAAAAATTACCCGCATGCATGTTTGGAATAAATTGGGCATCATTTGGTAGTTAAGAAGAAATTTATTCCACATTCAGATCGGCGGGTAATTAACTGTAGGTTGTTTCAGGAGACAGAATTAAGAAGTCCTTTTTTTTTTTTCTTCTTTGCAAATTATGATTTTATATTTGTATTTCCAAAGCAAATTTACTCAGAGTGATTTTTCTTAAATTATCTTTTTAACATTTGCACATAATTTTTCTTAGATTATCTTGGTACATAATAACCTTGGTACTTAAAATCTTAGTGCTAGTTTACTTATCAAATAAATTTTTAAAAATTAATTTAAAAATTATTTTTAAGATTAAAATGTCTATATAGCTACTAAAAATAAGGCTATGAAGTTTAAGATTTCAGCTCTTTTCTCAGAGAAATTATCTTACCAAATTGGAGTACTGTGGTCAAATGCTACTTGAAATAAATCTTTTCTCTGTGTCATTTATGTTACCAACTTGGTATACATCTAAATACATTTGACTGTTTTTATTACATTTTCACTTTACAGTTTTGTTTTTTATTTAATTGTATATTTGAATATGTTAATGATTAACATGGTTCAAAAGTCAAATGACATAAAACATTTTATCCAGAGAAGACTTACTTTCATCTCTTTTCCCTCAATGCCTTTCCTACCCACCCTCTTACAATCAACCCATTTTATTGTTTCTGGTTTACTACTCCAATATTTCTTTTGAAAAAAATAAACCAATCTATATGCTGTTATTTTTCCTCATTTTTTATACAAACTATAATAAAATATATACAATGTGCTGGAGATTTGTTGTTTTCTTTATTCACTTAAATATATGTGTGATATCATTCTATCTATTTTTATAGAGCTCTTTCTCAATTTTTCTTTATGGCTACATTGTATTCCATTATATGGCTACAACAGTTTACGCAGTCATTTTCTTACTACTGAACATTTTGGTAGTTCAATAATTTGCCATTTTTAAAAAAGTGATCATATAAATAATCTTGTTGTTTTTATTTATGGGGGAGTTTCTTTAGTTAGAGTCCTAGAAGTGAGGTTCCTATGTCAAAGGGTAAATATATATGTAAGTTTGCTATATTTTGCCAAATTCCCTTCCAATAGGTTTGTGCCATTCTGCACTCCCCCAGCAATGCATGAAAGTAGGGGTTTCCATACAACCTCACTAACAGGTTGTGTCTAAGAAATGATATGTGAGTATACTTTTAATTTGTACTATTGTTATTATGAGTGTAATTTGGTATGAGTCTTTTCACATACTTGAGTAATTTTTATATATTTTTTTCAACTTGGAGGAGTACTGGTGAGGCATTTTATAGAATGTCCCTCATTTTGAGTTTGCTGTTTTTCTCATGGTTAGAATGGGGATATGAGTTTGAGGGAGGAAGTACACAGAGTTGAAGTCCCTTCTCATCACATTACATCAAGCATACTTGATATCAACACAACATTGCTGTGATGCTGACCTTGATCATCTGGCTGAGGTAGTGTTTGATTTCTCCACTGTAAAGTTAATTCCCCCACACTACCTATTCCATACTCTACTCTTTGGAAGTAAGTCATTCAGTTCTACTTTCTTGAGAAGGGAATATCCACATAAAATATTTCTAATTCCACTGTACAGGAAATTTGTCTCTTCCCCCATTTAGTTATTTATTCATTTATGTCAGTAGGGACTCAGGAATATTTTTATTTTATACACTGTTATAATCTGATAATGTATTTACTTATTTTGTAGCTCAAATTATTCCAGCTTTGGCCATTGGGAGCTCTTTGAAAGGTTGCTTCTTGTGTCCCTATGACATGCCATCATTATTTTATTTTTTGAGTACTTTCTTACTCTCTGGTGCCACCAAATTATCCCGGCTCACCTTGTATATTTCCTGCCCAAGCTCTAGAATCAGCAAGGAGCCCTGATTCCTTTTTGGAGAATTAAAGAATGTACTGGAGCAGTCAAAATCAAAATCTAAGCATTCGGTGTTGATGTCAAATTTTTAATACAACTTTATATAATTATTTCATATGCAACTACCTTACTAAATTCACTCACTAATTCTAATATCTTATCTGTAGATTCTTTTGGATTTTCTAGTTTTGCAATCCTTTGTAAATAATGACAATTTGGTTTCTTCATTTACCATGTGTTATCAGATGGCTCTGGATTCTGAACTTCTAGGTTCTTGGCTTATGTTGTATAAAAGAATTTGAGGACACCATAGAGTAGGCAAAGGAGTATAGAGTTTATTGAGAAACAAGAAAATGAGTAAAGTACATGGTCCAAGTCATGGACTGTGGGCACAACGCAGGGTAGTTGTGCCGGTTGGGCCCCAGATCAACCCTTTTTAAAGTCTGTTTGCTGTTCTGATTGGTTGCCCCACCTGTCATTTCTCAGTGGCCAATGGTGAGTCCTTTTGAGGATATTTGGGCTTTCCCTCTCATTCCAAATGAGATTCTCATGGACAGGATCTCGCAGTGTCTTTCCAGCAGGCTTCTGCTCAAGAAGTTTCTGGGTGGGGTCTCAAGGCCATGTGGTCTGTCGGCCATGTTGTCTGTCGGCCATGTTGTCTGCTGGGCCAGCTGTCTTCCCGCATTCACTATACTAACCTGCCTCAACTCCCTAGTTGCTGCCTACCCTATGGCATGTCCTTATATTCTTTTATGTGACATAAGCCAAGAACCTAGAAGCCCCAGATGATTCCCAAGACCTCTAAGGCTCTGGAAAACCTCCAGAAAGATCCCATGAGAACCGCATTTGTAATGAGATTGGAACAAGGTCTCATACTGGATCAAGAGAAAGTTCCAGATACTCTCAAGGGGCCTCACCATTGGTCCCCTGGGGAACTGACAGATGGGACAACCAATCAGAACAGCAACCAGACTTTAAAAAACCATGACCTAGGGTCTCATGCACCCAACTCACCCTGCAGTAGGCCCTCAGTCCATGCCTCAGCAAGGACCATGTACTTCTCTCATTTTCTTGTTTCTTAATAAACTCTTTACTCCCTTGCTTACCCTATGGCATGCCCTTACATTATTTTTTTTTCTTTTAAAGATTTTATTTATTTATCACCCCCTTGCTACTTGTGCTCACTGTGTCCATTTGCTGTGGCCTTTTTCTGTGTCTGCTTGTCTCCCTTTGTTGTGTCATCTTGCTGCGCCAGCTCGCTGCATTGTGCGGGCCAGCTTGCCTTCACCAGGAGGACCCGGAAATTGAACCTGGGGCTTCCCATATGGTAAATGGGAGCCCAACCCCTTGAGCCACATCTGTTTCCCCCTTAAATTCTTTTAAATCGACAGCCAGGAGACAGAAGTTAGTGGCACTCCTCGGCTCATACCAGAGACTGGTGAGTTTTAATAAAATTCTGTCTGTGATTAGCAAGGCCCTGAGACCCAAGACTCTCACCCTGGGCTGTGATAGGAAGTTTGTTCCTTACTCAGCCCCTGGGAGGCCCTGAAGTTACTCTTAGTCCATTACTTCTGGAACCCCTGAGGCTGTTTGTCTGTAAGCTGTAGATCAGTCTCTACTTCTTAATTGCCTTTTAATGTCGGGTTTAACTATGGAACTCAGACCCTGGGAATGGTCATGAGATGAGCTCACTGATGGCTATCTCCTAAGACCTTGGCAAAGTAGGCAAAAGAAAGTCCCCAGTCAGTTCCTTTCCTAGTGGGAAAGCCTGGTAAAGACCTCTAAGGTTCTGGGGATGCCCAGAGACATAAAGCTCCTGATGCTTGGAATGTGGGGGCAGCAAGCAGGGTTCTTGATCTCTAGGATGCTGGCTTTTTGAGCAATCTGTTCAACCAAGTCTAGCAGTGGGATGCCACGCAGAATGATGAAAGCATTTATCCTCTTCTAGGATAATGTGAAGCTTCTAACTGAGACAATATGCCTACTGGTAGTCTAAAAAGAAAGAAGCTAATCTTTTCCTGCCATGTCACATGGCCACAGTATGGCTGAGAGTGGGCTTTGTATGAGGCCCTGAATTCTATTTAAACCTGTAAGAGAGAAGGAAAGGACAGACAGATATGAGAACCAGAGACTACATGGTCATGTCTCCTTAAATGGGATGAGGAAATGCACACACCAGTCAATTAAAAGCTCAGGGAAATTACTCAGAGGCAGAGCCTAAAAATCCCACCTTATTTCAAAGAAAGCTGGTAGAGGCAATAAAATACCCTCTTGATAGATCCTAATTCTAGAGAAGGACAGATCCTCCTAGGAACTCCAGTCTGCTTTGGATATCCATAGAGAGCTGCAGAAACTTTCCTTGGGCCCTCAAACTTCCATTAACTTCCTTTTAGAAACAGCCTTTTCAGTTTTCAACAATTGAGACCATGCAGCGGAGATGGAGAAGGTAAGGAGGGGTGGCAGAGGGCCTGGGACAGGCTCACCTTTTAACTGCTGCCATTAAAGGCACCGGTCACCTCAGGGTTACCCAAATCCAGGCTCCAAGTCAGTTGGAACCTGGCCCCAATAAGCCTCATCATGTGGACCACTGGGGCCTTGCCCCAGGAGAAGAAATAAGGGGCCTGAAACCACACATGAACCATCAACTGGAGGGCTTGGGTGACCCTTGATGTGGCAGATAAGATTGTTAATTTCTTAATTAATATGGGAGCCAGTTACTCAGTCCTAGACAGCACTATGGACCTCTCCTAACCTTTGTTATGCCTAATGAAAGGAGTGAATGGGGAATCATGATCTAGACCACTTACTAAACTTCTCCCCTATAGAATAAGGAAACTCCTCATACACCATTAATTAAGATTAAAAGGTTCCTGACTATTCCTATTTCCCTGCCTATTCCCTTGCAACACTCTAATCCTTCCAGTAGAAAAAAAATCCTTGCCCTTGCTGGGAGGTAACTAATGGGATGCAGTCCCTAGAGTAGTCCCAATTCATGTTCCCTCGGGGGCAGGGTTTCCTGGTCCCCTTAGCATCTGCCCAGGGATTTTCCTAAGGAACAAAGCTGGAGGATTCTGCATGAGGTTTCTGCCATGGACAGACACTGGGAGCTTTGTATTAAGGTGATTCTAAAAGCAGTTCTTTCTCTAAGCTAAGCTAAGTAAGTGTAAAATCCTCTCTACTGTTCTAATGTGTGCTTAACTTTGTGTTTAACTTTCAAATCTGTGTTTAACTTTGCTAGTCTGCTCGTGCCTAGTAACTCATAAATCAGATTTGGGGTTTGCCTGTTACAAATTGGATAATGGTGAAAGGTAACCTAATATTGCATCTTTAAATGTCAAAACTATCTTGCAATTGAATTTGATGTGTAAAAGAAATCGTGTGGAATTAGTTCACCTGTTAGAAAAGTGGGAAAACTTAACAATGTTGTTACTAATAAAATTGTTTTAGTTGCTTGGTTAATAAACAAAAGTGCAAAAAGTGTAAACTTACTAGAAACTGTTACTAAGAGTTAAGATCATTATATAATGCCTTTATATTATAAAACAGCAGAAAAATAATATCTGAAATTGGTATAACTGGGTAGATTTAACCTAGAATCTACTATTTCAGTGGTACTCTTAGACAAATTTACCTTTGTTTTTGTTTACTTCAGGTCTAGCTACACCCTTGCTCTAGCTTACTAGCTTCACCTTGGCCATTAGACTTCAGCTATTCTGATGATAATTCTAAACTGAGTTTGCCTTTACATATGGTTATTTCTTGACAACTTCTGCCTCTTATGGTTCAGGGAAAGGCAAATTTGAGACACCCTTGTCTCCTGTCCTTCCACTGGGGTCAATAACTCTGCTTTCTCTTGAGACTCTAGGTGTGGACTAGATTGCTGTCTGGTGGAATTCTTGAACCTCTGGGTTGGATGTCCACTCTTCCAGTCCAGCAGACACTGGAGTCCTGTTATCTCTAATGACTGGGGATGTGGGGGGCTGTTGATGTTCCTAAAAGCAGCAAGTCATGAGAAACACCAGATTTCCCTGAGACTTCAATAACCTCAGTGAGTATGTACTGGAATTAGTCTTGCCCATCCAAGGTCTGTCAAAGACATAATGGGAAATAAGCAAAGCTCTGAAGTAAAAGAAAATGTTGTAAATTGTATTTTAAAGCATTGGGAATAATTAGGTTATAAGCCAATAACAACAACAACAAAAACAAAACCTGAAATTCTTATGCAAAACTGCATGGTCAACGTGCAGATTAATTAGAAATAGCCTTCAAAGAACTCTTTTAAATGTTATTCCACAGTTAAACTTACTTTGTAAGAGAATGAAATTTATAAGTAACTTCAGTGAGTTTTGTCTAACTGCCTATTTGCCATATTTTCATACTTCAAGATGGTAATATCAAATTAACAAATGAAAATTCTTAAAGGAGCTTTATTCAAATTGTTAAAAATTAAATATGCAATCATATTTGTGAATAACTAATCCTGGAGCCCAAATTAGGTTAAGCAGGATGGAAAAGTCACATAAAAATCTGAATATAGAAACTATTGGGAAAGGGAAAAAGATTTTCCTAAGCTCTTTGAGCTACCCAACCCCCAGGGCTTTCTCTTTGCAAGAGCTATGATGGAGGGGCTGGTTTGGCAAATTAAAACTCTGTCTTCTAGGCTGGGGAATTAGGAATCAGTTTGCCCTATAATCCCCCAATTTAAACCTTTTAAACAGCTTTAAAGTAAGGGTGGTTAATAATCCTATTACCAAATTTCAGTAAGTAAAGGAAAAGTCCTTGAAAGCTATGGAAATATCTTTTCTAAATTATAACTAAAACAAATTAAACAATTATAATATATTCCAGAGCCTAGCAGCCAGTATGCTTTTAAGATTATTCACCATTTTAGAATTTTATTAAAAAGAAGAGGTTTTAGTTTCCTGTAAAAGAAGGAAAAAATAACATTCCTTATATAAACTAAAATGGTTTCAGTTTTATTTAGCTTGGGTGTTATCTCCCTAGGTTTATAGAATACAAGTTAAATAAATTAACTGTATATGTATTAAATCTTTAAGATTATGAAAGTTGTACATTCATGTCTAATGAAATTAAGCTAAAGAAGTAAATGTAGATCTGTCCTTTCTTAAATGGAGAAAGTAAATTTCATTGGTTGTTAGTTGTAATTTCATAAGCATATTTTAAGGTAAAGTAACCAGTCTATGTGGTTATGGTTAGTTATAAGGAGTTTGTAAAAGCATCTTCTAAACTGAAGCATTTAAATGGCTAATTCCAGGAAGCCATTATTAATTAGAAACCTAAATTGATATTAATAATAAAAAGTAACTTTATAAAAGGGAAAACTCAGAAGCCACCTCATTCTGCATATTAAAGTGGTAGTAAAGGAAGATAATCTTGATTCCACTGGGAATCTTAGATTATCATAAAATAATTAAGAAAGTAGTTTTTCCTGTATTTCTAAAATAAAATACCTGTTAATTAATGTAATCATGGTAAAAGTTTAGTTCATTTGATATGTTAGACATTACATTAGAAGTGTTTAGAAAGTGTATAAAAAGTAAGAGATGGGCTTCAGTATTGTCAAACTCTCTTATGAGTTCAAGCCAGGCCCAAATACCCTACATGGTGCCTCACCATTTGAGTTATTTGTTAGGTTGTTCACTGACCCCTAAAACAATAAAAGTATCTACTACATCTCTGAACATGCTCCAGAAGTGGATGGAGAGTACATTGAAGTTTCAGACTCCTGCAGCAGCTGGCAATGGCTTGATATGGCCAGATGTACAATGGACATTGCCTCCAGACTGACAGGCCAGTGAAACACTAGAGCCTACTTTCCTAGCTTCTCTCTAGGATCAACTGTGCTGCAGCATATGACTGTGTGAAGGACATACCAAGGGGAGCAAAAATTACCAGAACTTAAACAAACACAATTGGCATTATGGCCTGCTCCCAGGGAAAGAAAACATGTAGGCTATTGCAAACCTGAAAGTTAGATCTATTAACTGCAGCTCAAAGAGGAACTTGTTCATTAACTAGTATTAAGTACTGTACCTATATGCCTGATGATTATGATGATATATTTTCTATTCTAGATCATATGCAGAGGGATATTGAATGTATTAAAAGTCCTGGTAAACTTAGGTTCATTTTCTAAGTAATTAATGATTTGCCCATAAGATAAAAGAAGAGCTTTCTTAAGTGCTCTTTTTATTTTGCTTGCCATATGCTTGTCTTGTTGTTACCTCTACTGTCTTTGTGTAAGTTTACATCTAGGGCAGTGCCTCTCTTCATACCTCTCCCAGCTGTCCTAAGCATAACCACTGCTGTGGAATTGGGGTGGGCAGTTTACACCCAAAGCCAGCAGGTCTACCAAAATCTCTCCCTGGTGTTGACAAACAGCATAAAAGAACTCAAAGAAGAATGCTGTTTCCCATCAACTTTGGGAAGATGCAACCTCTGAAGGCACCTGGTCTTTCTCACTCTCATGGTCCTGTATATCATGGTTAGCCCCCTTTTTGTGCCCACCTACCACCATCTTCTTTATCCTTTTAGTAAAACCATGTACCTTAAATTCTAACTAATTTATTTCTTATAGAATCAACACCTTATTAGTCATGCAGAGATTTCATCCAGTTCCAATGAGGGTACCAGACTCATCTTCTCTCAATAACAACAGAATAGCTAGAGGGTTTTACACCTTGTCAGGAAGGTCCTACTCCCCCTAACCAGCAGGAAGTAGCTACAGAAGAATGACCATTATCCTGCAGCACCCCCTTAAGAATAAGGGTGTAAACCCTCTGAGGGGTATGTTGAGGCAGGTTAGTATAGGGAAAGGGAAGACTTGGGTCAGAGCTGAAGATCTGGCAGACAACATGGCCAAAAGACAACATGGCTGACAGACAACATGGCCAGCAGATCACATGGCCATGAGACCCTGCCTGGAAACCTCTGGAAGGACCCCACAAGAATACCATTTGGAATAAGTTTGGAATGAGATCTCATTCGAGGTCAAAGGAAACCCCCAGACTTCCTCAAGGGACCTCACTATTGGCCCCCTGGGGAACTGGCAGGTAGGGTAACCAATCAGAAAAGCAAACAGACTTTAAAAAGCCCTGACCTAGGGTCCCACATGTGCAACTCAACCTGCAGTAGGCCTGCAGTCCATGTCTTGGCATGGACTGTGTATTTTTCTCATTTTCTTGTTTCTTAATAAACTCTTTACTTCCTTGCCTAACCTATGGTATGTCTTTAAATTCTTTTATGTAACATAAGCCAAGAACTAGAAGCCCAGAAACCAGAGCCATCCAGTAACATTACCTTTTATTCTTCACTGCACTAGCCTCCAGGATTGATGAAAACTTCATTTTCTTCCTGTTCTCAGGCAAAATTGTTTCAACATTTTAACATTAAACATGGTGACTTATGTAGATTGTTTAATAATACTTCTTATCTAAGAGATATGAGAGTTCCATTTTATTTATTGTAAGAGATTTTATTATAAATGGTGTTGGATTTTACCAAATGTTTTTTTCTTTGCATTTGTTAAGAATATAATATGACTTTTTCTCCTTTAATCTGTTAATGTGGTAAATTGATTGATTTATATATTTTTATAATCTTTTAAAATATTTTAATAATTTTATATCTTTTAATGTTGTCTTTCTGTTCATGATCTTTGCCAATTTTACAATTAATTTTTTTTTCTTAATTTTTTATCTCCCTGTGCTATGTTTCCCATATTTCTCCACAGTTAGTTGTTTATTTTGACTTTGGGTATTTTATTTTTTTCCACACCAAGTTGTATTGTTTTAGGAAAATTATCATTTTTGTATTTTTCTGATTTTGAGTTGTGATTGGAAAAGCTTTCTTTACTTCCACTAAATAAAGGAATTCACTCTGTTTTCTTAACACCAATCTTTAAACATTCATCTGTATGCTATACAAAATTGACATGCATAGTTCTAAAGATAGACTTGCTATTTTTTCCACCATTGGACTGTTCATATGCCAACACCACATTGATTTTAGACACTCAGTAAAGTCACAATATAATGACTTTATTGAGTGTTTTAAACATGTTATGGCTTGTTTCCTTCATTGCTCTTCTTTATTAGAATGTATCTAGCTATTCTTGCTGCTTATTTATTTTTCATTATGAACTTTAGAATCAAATTATAAAGAATCTTATCTCTAGAAGAACAATGTGTTGGAATTTTATTTATTTCTTTTGGGAATCACATTAAATGTATGTACTAAGTTGGGACAAAATCGTCTATTTTGGTTTGGAGGCATTGTATCCAAGAGCAAGGGTTGTCTGTACAAATGCTGTTATACCTTTGTATTTTTTTCCCTCTCATGTGGGTTTTGCCCATTTCTTGTCATTTTTTTCCTGTTGCTGATTTCTATGGGGAATTTTTCCTTTTATATCTTCTATTTGGTTATACTTTTTATATGCAAAGCCTATTGACATTATTTGTAAATTTCATATTTTGCTGAGTTACTAAATTTTCTTACTGGTTTGTTATAATTTTGTCATGGATTCTTTTGCAATTTCTAGGCGTAATAGAATATTACAGTATTGCTGTTAACTGCAGTCCATAGGTTAACAGTAATTGTATTTTTCCCACACTCCCACCATCATGCAATAGTGACATACATCCATTCTAGTTCACAGAAGGACATTCTTGTATTTGTACTATTAACCACAATTCACATCCACCTCTGGGTTCACTGTATTATTCAGTCCCTAGATTATTCTCTTGCTTTCTTTCAACTGACATTTACATCCCTAGACTTCATTTTTTAAGTCACAATCCTATTTATTAACCAACTGCTACTCACTATAATGTTACCATTAACTCTATTCATTTCCACATATTTACAGAAAAGTTAATGAAAATTCTATATACAAAAGCATCAGTACTTCTTCACAGGCCTCCTCTTATCTCCTAATAACCTATACACTAGGTTTTAATCCATGTGTTTATTCTTCATATTTAGTTCATATTAGTGAGACCATGCAATATTTGTTTTTTTGTGTCTGACTTATTTCACTTAGCATAATGTCTTCAAGATTTATCCATGTTGTCATGTTTCCCAATTCCATTTCTTCTTACTGCAGCATAGTATTCCATCATGTGTGTATACTACATTTTTTTAAATCTATTCATTGGTTGATGGACACTTGAGTTGTTTCCATCTTTTGTCAACTGTGAATAATGCAGCTATGTATATTGGTGTGCAGATGTCTGTTCATGTCCAATATTCAGTTCTTCTGGATATATTCCTAGTAAAGGAATTGCTGTATCATATGGCAGTTCTAAATTTAGCTTCCCGAGGAACCGCCAAACTGTCTTCCACAGAGGTTGCACCATTTTACAATCCCATCAACAGTAAAGGAGTGTTCCTATTTCTCTACATTGTCTCCAGCACTTAAGATTTCTGTTGTTTTAATAATGGCCATTCTGTGCAGTGTGAGACAAAATCTCATTGTTGTTTTGAATTGCATTTTCCCAATAGCTCATGATTTTGAACACTTTTCCTGTGCTTTTTGGACATTTTTATTTCCTCTTTGAAGAAATGTCTATTTAAGTCTTTTGTCCATTTTTTAATTGGATTGCTTGATCTTTTATTGTTGGGTTGTATAGTCTCTTTGTTGGAGGCTGCCACTAAAGGGTAAAACTAAAATGGCTGACTAACAACTAAAAACTAGCCTGATCCTATATTTAGCCTTCTTTGAAAAAATAGCTTACCCTGTTCCCGCGCCCGCGAAACTTTCCCGCGCCCGCGAAACCTTCCCGCCTTCCTCAAATAACAAACCCTCCCTAGCAACCAACTGTGCCCAATCTCCGCCTAACACGTACTCCCTCATCTTCCACGCTCCGCCTCCTACTCCACCCCTTACCTAGCTTATAAAAGGATGTGCACTTGCTCAATAAAGATACCCACCCCCTGCATACTCACCTCGTCTCCGCTGTAATTCTTTCCCTCGCCGTCAAGGCCCCCGGGAACGCCGACTACCTCTCGGTGCTCCCCCCTCATCCTGCCCGTACATCACTCTTTATATAGAATGGAAATAATCAAACCTTTATCAAAATGTGGCTTCCAAATATTTTCTCCCATTGAGTGGGCTGCCTTTTCACCTTCTTGACAAAGTCCTTTGAATCACAAAAGTGTTCAAGTTTGACCACCAGGTCTTGAAGATGTTTTCCTGCATTTTCTTCTAGGGAACTTTATGGTTCTAGCTTTTATATTTAGGCCTTTGATACATTTTGAGTTAATTTTTGTATAAGGTGTGAGATAGAGGTCCTTCTTCTTTCTTTTTTGCTATGGACGTCCATTTCTCCCAGTACCACTTGTTGAATAGATTGTTCTTACCCAGCGTTGAGGGCTTGACAAGCTTATCAAAAATCACTTGACCATAGATGAGGCTCTATTTCTAAATCATCAATTTGGTTCCATTGGTCTATGTGTCTGTCTTTATGCCAGTACCATGCTGTTTTTACAATCCCATCAACAGTAGCTAGGTAATATGATTTAAAGTCTGGAATTGAAAGTCCTCCAACTTTGCTTTCCCTTTCTAAGATGTTTCTGGCTATTTTGGGCCCCTTACCCTTCTAAATAAATTTAATAATTGTGTCTTCCATTTATTTAAAATATGCTGGTGGAATTTTTATCAGGACTGAATTGAATCTGTATATCAATTTCGTTTGAATTGACATCTTAATAATATTTAGTCTTCCAATCCATGATCATGAAATGTTCTTCCAATTATTTAGATATTTTAAAATTTCTTTTAGCAATGCATTATAGTTTTCTGAATACAAGTGCTTTATATCATTGGTTACGTTTATTACTGTTATATTTGATTCTTTTAGTCACTACTGTAAATGGAATTTTTTCCTGACTTCCTCCTCAGATTGCACACTACTAGTGTATAGAAACACCACTGATTTTTGTGTATTGATCTTGTATCCTGACACTGTACTGAAATCATTTATTAGCTATGGCAGCTTTGTTGTAGTTTTTTTGGGGGTACGTTCTAGGTATAAGATCTTATCATCTACAAATAGCGAAAAGTTTTCTTCTTCATTTCTGATTTGGATGCATTTCATTTCTTTTTCTTGCCTGACTGCTCTAACAGGAAAGCTTTCAGTCTTTTACCATTGGGTACAATGTGAGCTGTGGGTTTTTCATATATGGCCTTTATCATGTTGTGAAAATTTCCTTCAATTCCTATCTTTTGTAATTTTTTTAAAATTTATTTTTATTGTGGGTAAAAATCAAAATTCTCACAATACATACAAACATTTGCAAAATGATATATAAATATATATGCATATATGTGTATTTGCTTACAAAAATGTTATTTATATATATATATATATACATATATTTTAAGAGGTGCTTAGATTACCCAAAATATTACACGGAACCCACTGGGATTCCCATGTTGCCCACCTCCCACACCTCCCAATGCTGTATTTTATCATATGCTTTTCAATCAATAGGATCATGTGATTTTTATTCTTTGATTTATTAATGTGGTGTATTACGCTGATTGATTTACTTGTGTCGAACCTCCCTTGCATTCCTGGTATAAAACCCAGTTGATCATGATGAATAATTCTTTAAATGTGTTGCTATATTTGATTAGCAAGTATTTTGGTGAGGATTTTTGCATCTGTACTCATTAGGGAAATGGGTCTGTAATTTTCTTTTTTCATAATATCTTTATCTGGCTTTGGTATAAGGTTGAAATTGGTTCATAGGAATGAGTTTGGTAGCATTTCTTCTTGTTGAATTTTTGGAAGAATTTGACTAAAATTGGTATTAAATCTTCTTTGAATGCTTGGTAGAATTTTCCTCTGAAACCATCTGGTCCTGGGCTTTTTATTTTGGGGAGTTGTTTGATGACTGTTTCAATATCTTTATTTGTGATTGGTTTGTTGATGTCTTATAATTCTTCTAGGGTCAGGGCAGGTTGTTTGTATGTTTCTAAGAATTTTTTCATTTCATCTATATTTTCTAGTTTGTTGGCATACAGTTGTTCTTATGATCACTTTCATTTCTGTGGAGTCAGTAATACTGCCCCTCTTTTCATTTTTTATTTTATTTATTTGTATCTTCTCTCTTTTTTTGTCAGCCTAGCTAAGGGCCTGTCAATTTTCTTAATCTTCTTGAAGAATCAACTTTTGATTTTGTTAATTCTCTCTATTTTTCTTTTTTTGTTCTCAATTTCATTTATTTCTGCTCTGATCTTTGTTATTTCATTCCTCCTACTTGCCTTGGGATTAGTTTGCTGTTCTTTTTCTTTGTTCTTCTAGCTGTGTAGTTAGGTCATTGATTTTAGCTTTTTCTTCTTTTTTAATGTGGGCATTGAGGGCTATAAATTTCCCTCTCAAGACTGCCTTCACTGCATCCCATAGGTTATCATATGTTTTGTTCTCATTTTCATTCATCTTGAGATATGTATTGATTTCTCTTGCAATTTTTTCTTTGATTCTCTGATTATTTAAGAGTGCATTGTTTAATTTCCATATATTTGTGCCTTTTCCTTTTTTCCACCACTTGTTGATTTCCAACTTTATTCCATTATCATCAGATAAAATGCTTTGTATAGTTTTGATTTTGTTGAATTTATTGGGATCTGCTTTGTGGCCCATCATATTGTCTATCCTGGAGAAAAATCCATGAGCACTTGAGAAGAAAGTATATCCTGCTGCTTTGGGGGGGGGCAGTGTTCTGTATATGTCTATTAGGTTTAATCCATTAATCATTTTATTCAAGCTCTCTGTTTCTTTACTTATCCTCTGCCCAGATGTTCTATCCAATGCTGAGGCTGGTGTATTGAAGTCTCCAATCCTTATTGTGGAAATATCTATTTGTCCCTTCAGTGTTGCCAGTGTTTGCCTTATGTATCTTGGGCATACACATTTATGAAGCTTTATACATATCTCTGTAGAAATAAGGTCAAACTCTTTAAAGACCAATACTCTTACAGCAATGTGGGTCTTTGACATTCTAATAGCCTGAGGGTCTCTAAAGGGAGCTGCATGTAGAAACTGTGGACTACATTTACAAAATACACTTACCTCATCTCTGCCACCGGAAATTTAGTTTAGAACAGTGGTTTTCCACCTCCTGCACATCATCACCTGTAGAGTTTTGAAAAACCCAATACCTAGTCTACACCCTATATGAATTACTAAATCAATTTGTGAAGATAGGGACCCAGCATCAGTAGGAGATTTGAGGTAGAGCTCAAAATTTTGTCTTAAAAATACTACTTACTCTAACATCAATTACCATTTAAAAATCACTAGTGGAAAGTGGGTGTAGCTCAGTGGTTGAGTGCCTGCTTCCATGTACAAAGTTCCAGGTTCAATACCCAGTACCTCCTAAAAAATAAAATAAAATAAAAAAAAAGAAACACTGGTGGTTTTCAAGTCCTCAGCTCAATGCTGCTTGTAACTTGTTTGAAGAAACATGGCTCTAAATGATTCTATTTCTTGACATTCTAAGAAGTAGCTGCATTTTTAAGACTTGGGTCAAAGCAAGATATTCCATTTTATTAGACAAGGCTAGGGAAAGAAAATCTCCAGTTATGTGTATTCCCCACCAACAACTACTGCCCTGAGAAACTTATTGGAGGTCTAATCTGTGGGAAGAGAAAGCAGTTTGGAACATCCAAAGGCTCCGCTAAGTAAGTTTTTAAAAAGCACTGTCTTCATCATTTTCAGCCAGAATCATGATTTCTCTGGTTTCTAAGTCATGACCACAGATGACCAGCTTCAGGGTCACCTGGGAAACTTGACAAACATGTAGCGTCCTAAGTCCCACTCCAAAAGATTTCAGTTGAATAGCTGTGTGGCTGGGGCTCAGAATCTGTATTTTTTGACAAAGCATCCCATGATTCTGAGGTACCTCTACTAACTGGGAGATGAAGCCCCTGAGAAGATACCTTTCAAAGGAACTTAATGGAAAGTTTCAGGAATTCTGATTGCCTTAAGCTGTAAAGATGTAGAGATGTAGAGATTAAATAGCCATTATTATAACTTTACCATTCTGTGGCTAAAATAAAGAGACATATCAAAGTGCTCATAGGATACATAAATTGTCTCATTCAAATCTTTTGGTCATATCAGTTATGCCATCATAGTTGCAAATCCATTTACAAAATCCTTCCCTTTAGATTTTCAACAGCAGCTACTGAAGGTCCAAAATTATTTTGTGTATCTGTTCAAATGTTTTTATTCCCCTTAAGATGTTCCCTAAAGTGTTATTTGCCAGCTTTTCAAATGTAACATCTGCTTGAATATATTCAGTATGATAGTTAGAATAGATTTTATAAAATAGTTTATATTCGAATTTTTCTTTTTCTTAGACAAGTTAGAGAAGTTGCTGTTCAACACATATAACCCTACGAGTTAGATTTTCTCCATAATCACTCTAAGATTTAGTGTTTAAGGCAGTGATTCTTAATCTACTGAATGAGGCACCCTCTGAGAATTTGATTAGAGCCCTCTCAGTAGAGAATTGAACATATGTAAATAAAATCAAAATTTTCACATACTTATAGTGAATCCATAAACATACCCTCAAAGCCCTAAGGTCCACCAAGTACAGTTTAAAAACTCACTTTCTAAGATGTGTGACATCTATACTAACTTATAATTTACTAAGGTGTTATCTGTTTTCCAGGTACCTGTACAAGAATGAAATTCATGCACTAGACAAGCAAACATTTAAAAGACTCCTCTCTTTAGAACAGCTGTAAGGAAAACTTCCTTATTGAATCACTGATGAATCAGCAGTTTATGGTTCAAATAGAAATCACTTTTTAATGCCATTTTGTGATAAACAATTATTTTAAGCTTTGGCATGAATCTTGAATGATTGAACATTTAGTGATCAGTTGGATAAAAATCAGAATGTAAGATTGGCTTGACATTACAGTGGGAAGTCCTTAGCTGGAGTTCCAACTCCTGTATTTTAATTATGTAATGGGGAAGCTACCTTCCCTGACCCTCTGTTTCCAAATCCTGACATGGAGACAATTCTGCTGTGAGGATTCAGATTTTATATACCAAAGGATTAGCTCAGCATGTGAAACAAAATAGGCATTTTGTAGAAGGTAATTTAGAATAATGATTATTATTAATTTATAAATCAAGCTCAGAGACATCTAACTGATGTGGAAACCCAGAGAACATGGGATCTAACCTCCTCATTTTACAGAGGACAAAACCAAGTTCAATGTTCATTAAATGACTTGCCCTTGGTTAAAAATCTGTGACATTTTTATTAGAACTCAGACCACCCAAATTCAACCTCAGTGTACTTGTCAACATTTCAACCCCATTGTTGATTTCAAAAATAATTTTGAAATACTATAAGCCCCAGATTCACAGGTCAGAATTTCACTGTGAAATATGAATTCACGAATAAGAAAAAGTAATGTTTTATAGTTACACTGCTACTGAACTGCAATTTCTTGTTTATTCAGAGATTTTTTTCAATTATGAGTGTCTGTGACACAAACACTAGTCAGGCATTTGAAGAAAATTTCCCCCTAGGATGTCAAGCTAAAACATAGATTTTCAGCTCACATTATATAGAGTGTTCTTTAATGTTGTTTTAGATTGTTAATAGGGTTACTAAATGTCAGAAGCCCTTGATTCCTAAGATTGCTTCCATCTTCAATATGGCTTCCTAGTATGAAAAAAGCTCTTTTTCAATCATTTCTATAATAAACATGTTCAGTGAATTCTGAATTTCTTTTTCCCATAAGACCTAAGGGATAAGTTATAGTATTAAAATGTGACCAAGAAATTGTTTTTAGTTGCCATTGCATCTATCCCTTTTCCCTCCTATTAATTTTCTCTTATATAATTAAAAAGCCCTCCTTTTGGCAAATTACATTTCTTAATCTTTACCTTTATTATTTTAAATTATTGAATTTTTAGGTATTTTGCTTTATTGCAATATTATCGCATAAAACAATTAGGTGCATATTCTTTAATAACAACAACATACAAAACACTTATCACTGTGATGTGCTTTTCATCAAATGTATGTACAGATGGTTTATAAAATTTTACCTTATGAAAAATTGTAATTCCCATTTAACATGTGCATAATTCCCATCAGTAGATGTTTTACGTTCTGCTAATAATTACTAGAGTTACAAATAATGAGTAATGCTAATATGTTTAAAGCCATGAAAACTTGCATTTCTGTTTTCTATTTTTAAAGTATGATTTCATACTTTTGTGAACTGCCATTGAAAGAGGATTGTTGGTAACTAAAAATGTAATCCCCAATCCTTGAAATGTTTCATAATTTAAATCATTGCTCTAAAACCAATTCTATTTCAATATCTCTACAAAACTACAGTAGAATGTGAGGTACCTGAGATATTTGTTCTTTAAGATCTATTTTAATTATCTTCATCTTAATAATTCTTACTGTACACAAACAACTAAAATTCCTTTTTTAAAGATGGCAGGGCATATATATTAGATATTGGCCTAGACTTACATATAGTAGAACTTAATAACCATCAGAATAAAAATGCACTTTTTAATTTTCCTACAGTCTTCATGATACATCCCTTTATCCTAAAATGTGGAGATGGAGAAGTGAGTGGGGATATTGAAGAAGGATTTGTTGACCTAATTCTTTTTTTGTCAATTGAAAATTTGACAAACCACAATCTGTTTCAGGGATAAATATTCTCTTTATGTTTCACAGGATTATTTTCTAGGGATGGGCTACCAAAAGAGAAGTTTTGTGGTTAAACACAACAAGGTCATAGACTAAAATACAAATGCTGTTCTAAGCATTATGAGGTTTAGTTAATTCAGAAAAATGGCTTATTCTTATATTGATTGTTACAGAGCATTAGATGACATATGTAGCTGTAATTACCTTTATAATAATTATAATCACTGAATTGTATGTAAAGAAGATAGAATGATTACCTATTAGGAAGTATGTATTAAAATGAGCAAACTTGTGTGGATACAATGAATCCTGAATCATTATGTTAGTGCCAAGCCAGCTCCCACAAGTCTTTTTTTTTTTTTTTTTTCTGCCTTTCTCTAGATAAATCAAAGTCCAAACTTCAGAATAAATCATAGTCCTTTGTGGTGATAGAAATTCCTCACCAAAGACTTTATTTCAAGTAATCTTTACATCTTGATAAATAGTAACTTATTCTCAGTATAAAAGATTCTTTGATGTATAATATCTGGCAGTTTTCATTGAATTATAAAAGAGACAAATTTTTGCTTTTGCTTTTGACCGTGTTGGAGTAAGAGAGATGATATTTTCCTCCTACTTTAAAAAACTGGAAACCTAGACAAAACAGATGGAAAATCAGTTTTTAGGCACTGGACAACAGGCTGTAAAGGTCTGTGATCCCTGAGAGAAAGGAAACTAGGAGGCTAGTCCACAGTTTCCAGTCTGAAATGCAGAGAGAGGGGTGTGGAGATAAAGCCCAGAAGGCTTGACAGAGATCAGAGTTTGAGGAACCTGAAAAGGTGAGAATTGGTGGCATGGGGTCCCAGAGAGAGAGAGCCCTGGTGATGTGCAGAGGCTCCCTTTAAAGTCTTTGGCTGAATGCTAATCAGGCCATGCATGAGAAGAAATTATCTGTGGCTGGAAAAGAACCACTGGAAGGAACTAGGCCAAAAAATTACCAGAGATTACACAGGACTGGGAATTGTTTGTGTTATTACCAGTCAATGTGGGAAGATAGAATACTCAGAAAGGTGTCACCTTAATAATACTGTAAATTGGTTCTATGATAAAGACTTCTCTGGACCTGCACTAGCAAAACTTAAAAACAAACCTGGAGGCGGCCAAGATGGCGTTAGTGTAGGAGGGCGCACACTGCAAGCTCCCAGAGCAAGGTGGATTGGGGACGGGGTCCTGCCCGGGGGTCTGTGCTGTGCACACGTGGAGTGAGAGGCTTGGGACATCTATCTGTGCGGATCGGCAGCATGGACCGAACGGTGGAGATTCGTGAGTTTTGAGGCTGCCGGTGGAGGTTGGCACAGGCGGCTGAGCCCCGCGGTTAGGGAAAAAAAAGTAAAACAGCCATTTTGAGCCGCAGG
>JAKSZT010054487.1:385845-406907 GCA_026826555.1 Tolypeutes matacus | reverse complement strand
CACACCACTCAGAACTGAGTGGGAGAGAGTGTGGTCTACAGTGTGAACTGTGGTCTATGGTTGGTGGCAAGGCTCCAGGATGTGTAAGTTCATTGAGGGTGGTGAGCCACACTGTGGGAGATATTTGTGTGGGATGTGATGGGAGGTGTGGGAGGTGGGCAACGTGGGAATCCCAATGGGTTCTGTATAATATTTTGGGTAATCTAAGCACCTCTTAAAATATATGTACATATATATATAAACAACATTTTTGTAAGCAAATACACATATATGCATATATATTTATATATCATTTTGCAAATGTTTGTATGTATCGTGAGAATTTTGATTTTTACCCATAATAAAAAATAAATAAATAAATAAATAAAAAATTAAAAAAAAAAAAAAAAAAAACAAACCTGAGAGGATCAAACTGATCCCAAGTGATGTAACTGTGAGTCAGAGCAAAGTCCCATATTCTTAAAAGGGATACAACAAAATCCAGCACTCAGTAATCTAAAATTCACAATTCCCATCATCCAAAGATTACCAGGAAAGCATCTCATAACAGAGTTATGAAATTCAAGAATCAAAATATGGATAGAACTATAAGGAGAAAAACACAAATTCAACACTCATTTCTCAGTAATTGAAAGTGCAAATAGACAGAAAATCAGTAAGTTCATAGAAGACCAGAACTGTGTCAATACCAACTTGACCTAACAGATATTAATAGAATTCCACCCCAAACCAGAAGAATACATAATCTCAAGTGCACAAGGAATATTCATCAAGAGAGATCATATTTAGGGCTACAAAACAAATTTCAATAAATGTAAAATGATTGAAACCATGCAAAATATGTTTTTGATCATAACGAAATTAAGCTAGAAACAACAAAAGAAACATACCACAAAAATCCCCAAGTATTTGAAACTTGCAAGTGACATAAGGATCAAAGAAAAAATCATAAGGAAAATTAGGAAATATTTTGAGAAGAATAAAAGTGAAAAAATATATTGAAATTTTGAGGATGTGGCCATAGTAGTGCTACATAGACATTTACAGAATTAAATATTTATATTAGAATACAAGATCTCAAATCAATGACCCAAGATTCTACTTCAAAATTGAGGAAAAAAGAGAAAGTTATATCCAAAATAACCACAAAAAAGGAAATAACAGCTGAGATCAAAGAAATAGAAAAGAGAACAACAATAGAGAGAAGTCAAAAATAAATGGTGAGTTTTTGAGAAGATCAATAGTATGGATAGAGCTCTAACCAGACTGTTGGGAAAAAAAAGAGAGAAGGCAAATTACCAAAATCAAGAATGGGAGCATATCACCACAGATATTGCAGACATTAGACGGATAATAAGGGAAGGTAATGAAGAATTTTCTGCCAATAAACTTGACAACATAGATGAAATGAAAATATCATGAAGGTTACAACTTCTAAAGCTATTAAACTGAATCTTTTAAAGAATTTGTATTTGTATTTCAACATCTCAAAAACAAAAAACCAAACTCAAACAAACAAAAACTCCAAACACAAATGACTTTACTGGTGAATTTTAGCATAAATTTAAGGAAAAAAATGAAGCCAAATCTATACAAATTTTACTGGAAAATAAAAGAGGGAGCACTTCTCAACTTATTTTGTGAGTCAAACATTATCTTGATACCCAAATCAGACAAAAGCTTTACAAGAAAAAAAGAGACCTATATCCTTAATTAACATAGGCACAAAAATCCTTAACCAAATTTTTAAAAATCTAGTCCAGTAATATATAAGATGATGCATACATCATGTACAAGTTGCTTTCATTTTAGGAATGCAGGTTGGTTTAACATTTGAAAACCAAAATTGTAATTCACCATATTAACAGATTAAAGAAGAAATTCCATATGATCATCTCAATATGTGCGGAAAAAACATTTGACAAAATTTAATACCCATTAGTGACAAAACTTCCTCAGCATGGTAAAGCTCATCTAAAAATGGCCTTAACTAATTTTATAAATACTAACTCTTGAGGTTGGGGACAAAGCAAGAATGTTTGCTTACATGATTTCTACTTAACATTGTACTGGAAATGCTAACCAATAAGGAAAGAAAAGAAATTAAAGACATCCAGATTAAAAAGGAAGTAGAACGTCTATGTAGAAAATCCCGGGGAATCTACAAAAAGAAACAAGAATTAATATGCGAGTTTAGGAAAACCATAGGCTATAAGGTCAACATAGAAAAATATATTGTATTTCCAAATATAAAAATGACGAACTGTAAATTGTCATTAAAAACAATACCATTTACTATAGCATAAAAAATCAAATTTAACAAAATATGTGTCATATGCATACACTGAAAACTCTAAAACAATGCTGAGAGAAGTTACAGAAAACCTAAATATATATATATAGAAAGTCCATGTTCATGGATCAAAAGACACAATATTGTCATAAGGCCATTTCTCTTAAATTGATTTATAGATTTTATACAAATCCAATCAGAATCTCAGGGGGAGATTTTTTGGGGGGAGAAGGGGAAGGAGTTAACAAGCCAATTCTAAAATATATATGAAAGTGCAAGCAATTTTTAAAAAGAAAAACAAAGTTGGTGACATTGTACTATCTGAATTCAGGACTTACTATAAACCTATAAAAAGTAAGATAGTGTGGTATTGGTATAAAGGTAGATACATTGTTTAATGGAAAAGAATAAAATATCCTGAAAGAGACCACACAAATATGTTCAATAGGGTTTTGACAACTGTGCCAAAATAATTCAATGGGGAATGGATAGTGTTCTCAACTAATGGTACTGTAATGCTTGGAATCTATATATAAAAAAGAAAAAATAATAACCCTGATCCTTCACACAATATGCAAAAATTAACTCAAATTTGATCATAGACCTAAATGTAAGAGATATAAGTAGAAGAAAATATTGGAAACTATGTTTATGACCTTGCAGTAGGCAGGGATTTTTTTTGAGGACAGAAAAATCATGAAACATAAAAGAAAAAATGATTAATTGGACTTCATCAAAATAAAAATATTATTTAAAAGAAACTGGTAAGGAAATAAGAAGGCAAGTGGCATACAGGGTAAAATATATGTATATTTGATGATGTACTTGAATCCAGAATATAAAAAGAGCTGTTACAACTTAACTATTAGAAAATGAATAACTCAATTTAAAAATTGGCAAAATATTTGAATAGATACTTCACAAAACAAGAAATACAAATGGCAATAAGCAGGTGCTCACCATCATTGTTCATTAGGAAAATGCAAATAAAATCACAGTAAAATACCACTACACACTTTTAGAATGGCTAAAATTAAAGAGATGGAAACTACCAAGTGATGGAGACATGTAGAGCAATTGTAACTCTCTTATACATTGCTGGTGGGAATGCAAAATGATACATCCTCTTTGATAAATGGTTTGGCAGTTTCTTTTAAAGTTAAGCATTAAGAATGATAGCTAAGTATAAAATTATCATATGGCCTAGCAATCCCACTAGAAGGCATATACCCAGAAGAATTGAAAGCCAGGTCTCAAACAGGTAGTTGCACATGGATGTTCAAAGCAGCATTGCTCATAATTGCCAAAAGATAGAAGTAGCCCAAGTGTCCATTAACTGATGTATGCACATACAATGGAATAATATTCAGCTGTAAAAAGAAATGAAGTCCTTTCCACAGTCACATGATGTATGCGCAATATGGATGAACCTTGAGGACATTATGCCGAGTGAAATAAGACAGACACAAAAGGACAAATGTTGTATGATCTCATTGATATAAAATAATTAGAATAAGCAAAATCATAGTCAGAATCTTGAATATGGGTTAATGGGGCCTGGTTTTGGGATAGGGAATGGGGTGTTAATGCTTACATTGTACAGAATTTCTATTGGGATTGATTATAAGGTTTTGGTAAAGGATGGTGGTGATATCAGCAGAATATTGTGAATATAATTAACAACATTGAATTATATATGCAAGTGAGTTTAACAGGGGAAATTTTAGGCCATATATATGTCACCAGAATAGAAATTCAAAGAAAAAAAGAGTGACATATAGCATTTCCACTTGTGAGTATTTGAAGTTTTGGTGAATCTCAGAAAAGATCATGTTCTTGGAACTAATCTATTCCTGTGGGTATGGGATCCTTTGATTTCATTAGATTCAGCTAAGGGAACTTTTGATTAGATCACTTTTCTTAGATCACTTCAGTTAAGGACCTTTGAATAGACTGTGGGACCCAAGGTGGGTCCTAATCCTTTTATTAGCATCTTATATAAACGGAGACAAATAAGAGAAAGAGAGCTGCTATTTTTAGCCTGTCATGAGGGGGAGGAGTCCGGGATCACTTACAGAAAGACAGAGAAACCCTGAGGCTGAGAGAAAGGTCAGAGGCTGGCATCAGCAAAGCAGCCCAGGAGATACGAGCCATTGTGCCTGATCACCCACAGCTGAGCTTGGGGGGTGAAGTGAGACTGGAGGAGAAAGCAGAGGCCTGCCATTTTGTCTTGCCATGTGGCAGGAGTCCAAGATTGCCTTCAGCTTCAATTCAGTGAGATGGCATCTCTGATGATTCTTTGATTTGGACATTTTCACAGTCTCAAGAACAGTAAGATTTTTCCATAATAAATCCATATTGTAAAAGCCAACACATTTCTAGTATTTTGTTCCCGAAGCTTTAGCAAACTAAATACCACTTGTAGGCATTTACCTCAAAGAAATGAAAACATATATACATGCGAAGATTATTATTCAAATTATCATATCAGCTTTATTCTTAATTGCCCTAAAGTGGAAACTATCCAAATATCCTTCACCTGATGAGTTGTGTTACATCCATACAATGGACTACTACTCAGCAATAAACAGGAACAAACTATTAATATGTGCAACGAAATGGATGTGTTGCAAATGCATTATGTAAAATGAAAGGAGCCAGACACATATGCTTCTATACTGTATGAATACATTTATAGGAAATTCTAGTAATGGCAAAATTACAGCAACAGGAATCAAATCAGTGGTTTTCTGGGGCCTGGAGTGGGGACATGGAATTGGCTGCAAAAGTTCATAAAAGCAATGTTTGGAGTGATGGAGATGTTCTGTTTCATGTTGTGGTGCTGGTTAAATGATGGATACATTTATCACAATTAATTTATTTATATGCCAAAAACTGGTTAATTTTATTGAATATAAATTATACTTCAAGAGAGCTGACTTAACAAATAAACTAAGGATAATATCTCACTTATTATTTACCATATCTTTGCCATGAATGTATCCTTAGTCCTATTTTTGTTTTCTAAATTTGTGATTTACTAATCGTAGTCTTTTAGAACTCGTATCACCAAATATACCATAATTGTAAGTAGACCTGTGAAATTGGAATGATAGAAGGTTTTAATAACCATCTTAATTTGCTTGAGCCTCCATTTTATCCAGGGGCTTACAAAGAAGAAACAGAAGTTAACTGAAGCAGGCTGACATACTAATGATCCTTTGAGGTGCTCATAAAGATCCCTGCCCTAGCCAGGGGGAAAGAACTGTAACAAATAGATCAGACTGATGCCACCTAAGTTTGCTGATCTTCCCCAGATGACCACAATATTATACCAACATCCTGCTTGCTAATTAACCAACTGGGCCTCAAGGACACCCTGCCAGACAGTCCACAGCCTCTGTAGTCCATGTAATTTTCATCTTCCTTGTAGCTCATGGAACTCATGTACTAACTCACGTCCACTTTATCTCTTCCCAATTCCCCAACATCTTCCTTTTGTTTCAAGCAGCTATATAAGGCTATTCCCCAAGTTCACCCCTTTGAGCAGAAACCTCTTTTGGCACTGCTCCTGCATTAATGCAACTTTAGCTCAATAAACTTGCTCTGCACCCCACTTTTAAATCTGTTTATTCTATTTTCAGCACAACAGACTAAACAGAATGAAATGGGTTAAGCTTTGGTAGAAATATCTCAAAACAAACATTTTAGACACCCAAATGGTTTGGATAAAACAGAAGCACATCTTTGTGCTAATAACAGCATCATGCACATCTTGGGTAGGACAAATGCAAACCTTTCCTGGCACCCGTACGATGAGTGGGTGTGCAGTCATGAGGTGCTACAATTTAACTCTCTTTTCTATGCATCATTAATACCCAATTTTTAAGTATCTTTTTAGGAATTGTTCTGTTCTTTCATCATTTAATTTGTCTTTCCAATGTTTTTGATAACAAGTTTTGGGAACTTGAAAAAATAGTAATACAATATATTTTATTGTTAACCCATAGGAACTGCCTATTCTGGGGACAGATTTAGCTGCTCATTAGGCAGGAAGGACCAGTGATCTTTGATCCTTGGCTTTTCCATCACATGGTAATGCACATGGTGCCTCTTCTCCTCTCTCTTCCGATTTCCTTTGACTTCTAGCTTCTGGCTGCTCCCCATGACTTCTCTTTCTGTGGCCTTCCCTAGAAGACCTTCAGTAATAAGACAAGACACATCCTGATTTAGTTGGACCACAGCTTGGCTGAAGTAACCTCTTCAAAATGTCCTATTTACAAGTGTTATCACTCACATAATAGATTAAGATTGAGAACGTAATTTTCTCAGGTACGTAACTCCAAGATAACATAGTCTGTCCTAGACCCCCAAAAGACATGTTCTTTTCATATGCAAAATACATTTATTCTATCACAATTCCCCCAAAGCCTTAAGCTATTTAGAACAATGCTAAATTCAAAGTGTCATAAAATCAGTTATGGATGTGGTCCATCCTGGAGCAAAATTCCTCTGTCTGATGGATTTGTGATACACGGAGAACAGGTTATCTGCTTCCAATATACAATGGAGTGACAGGCATAGGATAGACATTCCCATTCCAGAAGGGAGAAATTGGAAGGAAAACAGAGGTCACAGGCCCCAAATACTTCTGAAGCCCAGCAGAGCAATCTCCATCAGATTTCAAGGTCTGTGAGTCATCTCTGGATCAATGTTTTGTCCTTAGGGCCTGATGGAGCCACCTTTTCCAAGTGCTTGTGCAGGGGCCATGATGTCCCCGAACAATGGAGTGAAGGCCTCACTCTCTTTGAGCATTGAGAGGGTAGCTAGGCTCTCCATGAATGCTAAGGCAGAGGCAGCACTCTTCCTGAACATCAGGACAAAAAGCTTGCCCCTCTATGGCCTGGGGCAGATATCATACTCCAACCAAATGCAGAGGTGGACCTGCCCTTTCCATACAAGTTGGTGGGCCTGCTCTCTTGGCCTGAGATCTCTTCAGTTCAGACCTTGGCTTCAGTGGTTTGCCCCTCAAGTCATTCTTCCTTCAATTCTTCACTTCTCTGTAACTTTCAGGCATTGCTTCTGTTCATATAATTTTTCAAAACCCTTCTTGTCTTTGTGTGCAGTTCGAAAGGGCCTAAAACACCAGACAATAGAACTTTCCACAGATCCTTCCTGGACAACTGCATTTCCTTCTGAAATGGCTGTCTCAATCCATGTTAAATCACACCCTCATTAGCAAAGGGCTGCTCAGTTATACTCTTACATGGAACCCTGCTCTCTGGGGATTCACTTCCAGGAAGCTCAGGGAGGTCCCTGATAGAGCCACTTCTGACCCTAATCTCAGAGCACACTATCTTGATAGGCTCAGAATTTTCCAAACTGTCAGTTTCTGTTTCTTTGTGCTTAAGAATTCAGTTCTCATCTTTTTCCTTACCTCTTCCTTTACAAGCTCCTTACAACCTGCAAGGAGAAACCTGGCCACATCTTCCATACTTAGCTTGGAAATCTCCTCAGCTAAATATCCAAGTTCAATTCTCTCAAACTCTGCCTTCCATCTGCTATCAGAACACAATATTTTCAAGTTCTCTGCCACTTTATAACAAGGATCATCTTTATTCCAATTTCCAAAAAATATATCATCATTTCCTTCTAAGGTCTCATTGGAAATATCTTTAATGTCTATTTCTACTGATAGTCCCTTCACTTCACAATTTTTCCAGCCTTTACCCATTACCCAATTCCAAATCCATTTCCACATTTTTAGGTATTTGTCATAACACCCCAACAATATCCTGTAATAGAAGTATTTTAGTTTCTTTGTTGCTAAAGCAAATGCCATACATTTGGATTGGCTTGAACAATGGGAATTTATTGGCTCATGGTTTTGATGCTAGGAGAAGTCCAAAATTGAGTCATCAGCACCACGGTGCTTTCTCCACAAATCCTGTGGCAATCTGGGCCTGGCTGCTGGCAATTGATTCTTGGCCCTTGGCTTTTCAGTCATACAGCAATGCACGTGACAACACCTTCTCCTTTCACTTCTGAATTCCATTGACTTACAGCTTCTGATGCTCCCTGTGGTCTTCTCTTTCTTTGTAACCTTCCATATAAGGCCTTCAGTAATAAGATTAAGGCCCATCCTGATTCAGTTGGGTCACACCTTAACTGAAGTAACCTCATAAAATGTCCCATTTACAATGAATTCACACCCAAAGAAACGGATTAAGGTTGAGGACATGTTTTTCTGGGGTGCATAACTCCAAACCACTACAACCACCTTTTAAAACATGAAAATTAAATTTCAAATTTAAATTTAGATCCTCCTTTGGGCACTGTAAAGAGAGTAGGCTTTGAGGCCTTTTCCTTCTTCTGTAAAATTCTAGATAAAATTGGTATGAAGTAAAAAAAATAATCCTGACTTTGAAAATACTTAGGATTGTTCTTCAACAGAAAATGGAGATTAAAAACATAAGAAACTCTCTCTGATGTCCTTTGAGGCTCTCCAAGGATACATAGGAAATGGACCCACTCACATGCTGACAAATAGACCAGCAGGAGTGCAGTGGAGTGAATCCCAACCCCCTGTTGAGATTTGCTTGCACAAAATGCTTCTGGCAGGGTGGGATCAGAGGGGCAGTAGGAGGCTCATGGCTGACTTCAAGACCCACTTTTAGTTAAAATGTCTGCAGAGGAGAATAAAATGTGTGAGTCATAATGCGTTTTGAAGTAGTTCTGTAAACATTTGCTGCTAATTAATGTGTCTGGGTTTTATTGAATTTCCTTTTCTAACTTGTGTTTTAAGAGGACAGGTTGAGGATTGGTGTTCTAAATTTACAACTTTCATCTGCCCTATAATGACCCTCAGGAGTGTCCCCATACCAGAGGATGTCAGACCTAGCTCACCTAGGGGTTTTATAAAAATACCGATGTCTGCCCAGCTCTGCAATAAATTGGATTTCGGGAGGAGGGGTGCTGGCACTGGCAGTTCTTTTAAAGTTCCCTGAGTGGTTCTAATGTGCAGTCAAGGTTAAGAACCTTTATCTCCACCATACAAGTATTACACATCCTAGATTTAGAATCTGAGTCTTATCTGGGATTTTATTTTCCCTTTTCTGTCTGCAGCCATCTCCTAGAAAGCATAAGTAACAGTTCATAAGGAATATCATACAGAGTCTATCTTTCCCTGGCATAAAAGCTCTGCCGCGTACTAGCCAAATAAGCACATTAGGCTTGATTTTTGAAAGGATTATTATAAATATTTGAGTTCAGGTACCTAAGACATAGAAATAATGAAAATACCATTTCCTTATTTTTTCCATGCCTCAGACCACCTGTGTTGCTGAAATCACCTTCTAATATACATGTATTCAATTCCTGATATGATTGCATGAAAACTGTGGGAGGACCAGGCATCTTGGGCTCTGTTTAGTGATGTAGCAAGTATTCTTGGTTAGCTAGCATAAGCCTTTGAAAATCAGATATTGTAAACTTTGTGAGAACTTAACAAGAAAGAAATATTTGAAAACTGAAAGAATAAACGTATTTTTATTTTAAGAAGAAGACATGGAATATTGAAAAAAAATCTATGCCTTTATTGGCCAATGTTAGGCTAGGCACAACCACACTTTTTGAGCCCTGGATTGCAATATATGTCCTCCCTTGGACTCTTCCCACCACTGCTTTATCTTCCTTTAGTGTCTTTTTCCTTTCAGGATATAGGTATGCTCAAGTTTTTCTCACTAAGCAAACATGCTCAAGTTTTTCTCACACACACCCACAAAAGACCATTCTTGAGCCAACATTCTCATATAGCTACAATTCTATATTTCTTGTCCTTCTCTGTGCATCTTTGATTATGAATTATGATGCAAGTGATGGAAAACTCAACTCAAGCTAGAGTAAGCAAAAAAGGGAACTCATCATTTAAATGTAACATGAGTCAGAAGCCCCTGGACCAATTTTCTTTCTTTCCATTTCTAGGTTCTGTATCCTTGGTGTCAATTTCATTGTCAGCCTCCATAAAGGTACATAAAGGCTGCTTCAGCTCCAGCCTCTTCATATTTTCCAACTGGTGCTCATTAAGTAAAAACCTGTTACCCCAAGCATTGGTCCTGATTGGATTGGTCTGAGTCAGGTGTCCATCCCTGAACTTATCGAAGTGGTCAAGGGTTTCAAAGTTCCTAGCTGGCATCTTGTGGCATCCCTGAAACCCAAGGCTATTGTCAGCTTTACCAAATCACAGAAGCTGAAAATATGGTAATAATGTTACAAGTTGAAAGAGTGGATGCAGGAGGGCAAAAGAAAAAAAGTCTACACTACCTTCTGTGCAAGCTTCCTGAAGGCCTAAGTCTGTTTTTGTTTCCCTTTTTTAAGAAAGGAAACAGAGAAAAGAAGGAAGGAAGGAGGAAAGGAAAGAACAAAAGAGCAATCTAAATCAAATCCTCTCAAATTTCATGAGCATGTAAATCTCTTGGAGATGTTTATAAAACATCATTCAGAAGATAGAGGGTGGAGCTTTTTATCAATCTCCTGATGACGCTGATGCTGTTAGATTAGGAATTAGGAAGTTGCCTAAACTTTTACCTTTTATTTACTTCTCTTTGGTTGAATTTGGTCTTCTGAATCTACAACCTGACTTACCACAGAAAAAATCAAAACAAAACAAAAATAACAACTACAAAATACTACCCCTACTCCAACTTAGTAAAAGCACACTTGTATCAAGCCTTCACAGCTAATGCAGTATTTTTGTACACATTATGGCATTTGATTCTCAAATAACTGTGAGGTAAATATTATTATCATAAAGTATACAATGGGAGAAACAGTCCCAGAGAGTTTAAATGATTTATCCATTGTTGTACATTTAGTAAACGGGGTTTTTCGATTCCTGGTTTTTGGGTCCTTAAGGGAATATCACCATAGAAGACTGAAAAATAGCAGGCTCTACTGTTTTATCAATCTCTTACTTTTAAATTATGGTTAATTATCATGGGGGTGGGTGGAGCAATAAAAACAGTATCTATGAAGTCACTGTTTCTGTTGAGAATGCTCTTATCAATTACCCTTAAGAGAAATATGTATCCCATTCATCATTATGTCAAGACTACATTGGTTTGACTCAGTGGTCAACAATTCCATTTCCCTTTTGTGGGTTAGAAGACATGTATTGAAACAATAACTCAACAACTGTGTCCCTCCCACTTCCCGTTTGGGTGTGTGGGCAGGTGGAGTAGAAGCAGGGACTGGGAAACTGAATACACACACTCAGGTTTCTCTTAGATCCTGTATCCCAGTGGAGATATTGGCCAAGGGAAGACTCCATGCTCCAGGAACCCTGGTCTTGAAGGCTAGTTTTCTTTATTGAGAAGTGGAGGAATGCAAGAGGTGTAGGTTGGAGAAGATCAGGAATTTGAGACATGTCAAACTGGAAATATCTATTACTTGTTCAAGGAGTGGTGTCAGGTGGCTGGCTGGGTATATGCATCTAGAGTTCAGAGTAGAGGTTGGGTTTGGTATCATTGAATAGATAAGACTAAAATTCACGTAATGGAGGAGATGAGTTAGAGAGTGAGTATAGATAGACAAAAGAGTCTAGTGCTTGATTCCTAAAGCTCTCAGATATCTGGAGATGAGGAATATTGGAAGCAAACAGCCAAGGGGATTTGGAAGAGGCAAGAGAAGTAGGAGAACCTAGGGAAGTCCAACAAGAAACACTTTTAGATCTTAAGGAATGATAAATTGTGTTGAATGCTTTCAATAAGCCAGGTGAGACAAGGATGGGAACTGAGCATTAGGCTTCATAGATGAGTCATCACCAGTGCTCATTATAAGCTACTCCAGATACAATCATGGCGCCAGAGCCAGTGGATTAGCCTCAAGGGAGTCAGTGAGTGACAGAAAGAATCAGAGGCAGTGACTGGACTAACATAAAAGAAGGAAATGAGAATCCCAATGGTTCCTTAGCTCAGAAATAATGCTTCCACGGACCTCTTTTCAGCCTCATGTGTGTAAATACGATTGGGATGAACTCCAATAGGTGAGATTTAGATGTATAGACAGTTTTTCTGTTGGGCTTTTTATCGTTTAACATTTCATTATGTATATAACTTTATTCAGTTCCTATTACTGTTATCATGCCATAGATTTATCATTTTAAACAACTCAAATTTATTACCTTAAAGTTTTGTAGGTCAGAAGTCTGACATGTGTCTCACTGGGCTAAAATCCAGATATCAGCAGGGCTGTGTTCCTTTCTGCAGGCTCTAGTGGAGAAACCTTTTCCTACTCATTTGAGTTGCTGGCAGAATTCAATTGCTTGTGGTTGTAGGACTGAGGTCCCTGTTTTCTTGCTGGCTGTCACATGAGAGCCATTCCCAGCTTCATGAGTCTATTGCATTACTTGGCTCGTGCCCCATTCCTCCACCTTCTAAGCCCACAGTGATGGGCTGATCCTTCTCATGCTTGGAATCTCTCTTTCTTCTTCTTCTGTTACATTTCTCTGATCCACTCCCTCTTCCACTTTTAAGGATTCTTGATTATATTGGGCCCATAGTCCAGGATAATTTCCCCTCTTTCAAGGTCCTTACCTTTAATGTAATCACATCTGAAAAGTCCCTTTTGCCAGGAGGCATAAAATATTGAAAGGTTCTGGGGATTCAGGCATGGACAACCCTGGAGAGACCATTATTCTGCCTACCACAATGACAGTAAACATTCTTTGACAATGTGATTTGAAGGAAGTGTATGATTACACTCTATGGGTGGACTATTTTTCATTTTAAACATTTCCTTTACTGTTGGACATTTGTCTATTTTCAAATTTGGGTATCTTAGATAGTGCTATGGTGGCCATCCTTTGCTTTCATTTTTTTGTTATATACTTATGTGAAATTATTGACATCTTTTTGATATAGCTGGTAGAATTTGTTTCTTCCCCATTTTCCATCTCCTCAGGTCATTTTTCTCAGCTGCCAGCAGCATAGGTATCTGTTATTTTTAGTCCCAGGGAAGTTGTCTAAATAACTTAAGAATGAGTGAGACAACTGCTTTTATATTTAAACCACCTCATAGCTGTAATACTGTGGTGGTCTTTTAATTCATTTCTATACCTTTTACGAATCATCTTGCACACAAACCGCTAGGTCAGAGAGATAAGGAAACTGCAGCACAGAGAGGTTAAGCTACTAGGCCCATCAAACAGTGAGTACGTAGTGGAGCCAGGATTGGAGTCCAAGGTCCAGCTCAAGAGTCTCCTCCCAGCGTCTGTACATGCTTCCTTTTCTGCTTTCCTTTCTTGACTGCCCTGTACTCAAAACCAAGTAGAAGTAGCCTTTCCCTCCCCTACGGCACTAGCCATGTGCTCCCATATGCACTCTTTCATTGTAGCACCCCTGGCCTGTTACCACCCTCCTTTGGATGGTCTGTCTACTTCTGGGTCAGAAGGATGAGGACAGTACCTGCATTTTACTAACATTACCACTGTCACTGCTACCTGAAGCTACTTCTAGGTATTCATACTCTGATTCACACTGAAGCCACTTGGACAACCATCCTGAGCCCTAGATTATGTTATTATCTTGGGGATAATAGTAATAAGGCCAACTTCATGGGGTTGTTGTCCAATAAATGAACCATTCAGTTAAGCTGGTGAGCATTTAACACCATATAAGTATTTGCCATTTTAGTGTTGTTCAGGTGATGGGGTCTAGAAGGAAGAATGACTTCACCAGGTACAGCCTAGAATTGAACGGTGGAAGGTGAGTGAGGAAAGTATACCTAGGAGATGGAAAGATGAAGGGGCTGCGAACAAAAGTGTTAAGGCATGAAAACCTTGGCAGGTTAGGAAACATAAGCAACTTGCTCACGGCAGACAGACAGGAAGAGTCTTATATGGCATGCTAAAGTGTCTTATTGAAAAGGAGGGCTAAGTGGTGGTATTACTGGGTTTGCATTTTAGAAAAATTTTCTGGTGGTTGTTTAAGAAGTGGGTGGTAGGCAATCCAAAACAAGAGACAAGAAAAGAAATCAGAAAGAGAGAGAGAGAGAGAGAGAGAGAGAGAGAGAGAGAGAGAAGGGAAAGAAGGAAGAAAGGAAGGGAAGGAGGGAGGGAGGGAGGGGGGAGAGGGAGGGAGGAGGAAGGAAACAATTGGAATGATGGCTGCTGCTGGGGAAGGAGAAGGTCTAAGAAGAAGGCAGAAGCTACAGCAACTGGTGCCTGACTAGACAGGACGAATAAAAGGGAGGAGTTCAGCTGACAAGAAAATGAGGATGCTACCTCTGGGGTGAGAAGCTGTGGAGGGACAGGTTAGCAGAACATCAATGCCATGTTGAGTTTGAGGTGACTACAGGACACCCAGGAGATGTCTGGTGGGATGTTGGTAGTGTAGGGCTGGCCTGGAAGGATACAAATATCATCAGGACACAGAGGTGGTTGCAGTCAAGGGGGTCCTATAAACTTCACTATTAGCAGCAGCCTCTTTAAATGCACATGACAACTCCTGTTAGCTTCAGTTGTGTATTGGGAAAGAAGGTGTATCTGGAGATGCACTGTGTGAGTGACAGGAAGAATATTTAGTGGTGGAAATAGGAGAGGCAGGAGGAGGTTGGAAAGAGAGATATTAAAATAGACACCCTTGGTGTTTTTCCCAGATACTTATATGCTCCTTAACTGTTTATATATTTTTTCCTTATATCCCTTCCAGATATATCTACAACCTCAGCTACCATCAGTCATAGAAAGCTTTAGATAGGGGTTCTTAACCAGGGGTCCACGGACAGTGTGTGGGGTTTGTGGACAGATTCAGGGGGTCCGTGAACTTGAATCAGACAAAAAAAATCAACTTATTATCTTTATTTTCTCTGACCTGTAACTGAAATCTAGCATTTCCATCACTTATGAATGTATGCAATAAATAAATTACAGTAGCATTCATTTCACCTGACTGGCAAAGGGGTCCATGGAACAAAAAAGATTAAGAACCCCTGCTTTAGACACTAATGCTTAACAGGTTAAATGTTAACATGGAGACTGACCCTGTAGGTTGTATCAAACAACGAAATTAACCAAAACAAACAAAAACAAAAACAACCCGAAGATTCAACTCCTCCGTCTTTCTGACAGACAACTCATTCTCAAACCCAAAGTTACTTTCTGATACAGTCTGCTACGCCCGTCATCTCCTGTAGGTGGCATTGTGAAGTCACAGTACCTGATAGCCTGCAGACCCCGTCAGTGACAAGAATTCATTCAAATCCATTTTTCTAGGTCTCCTGTGCTCCTGGCACAAGATGACAGGATTCCTGCTGCAGACAGACTGTAGTAAGAAAAGGGTGGTGATCACATTTTAGTAACACTTTTGTTCCAATCCCAGATATGGAATGACAGCTGAACACGGGCATTTTCTGGTATATTTAGCAGTCAATTGATGCTCTGCTATGAGGACATAAAGATTGCCAGAATTTTCCCTGAGCCCAGCATCATTTGTTTTATTTTTGTGTCTTTGATTGGCTGTCATTTTGGATCTGACTGATCCTTATAGCTGGGTCTCACATTTCCTTCTGTAAAAAAGGATCCATATTTGGTTTATTGATATGCTAGAGTGAAAAGATGTCATATTAAATTGAATACATATTTCTGAGTTTGTGTAATTATAGATGGAGAAACAAAAGGATGGTAAACATAATGTTGCAAATGGTAATTCCTGGGATTTTTTTTTTTTTTTTACATTCTCTGTATTGTTTGAATTTTCAGTCAATGTATCACTCTTTTTTTTTTTTTTTTTTAGTGTCTTTTTTTTAATTTTTTTTTATTATTATTTTTTTTTATTATGGGTAAAAATCAAAATTCTCACAATACATACAAACATTTGTAAAATGATATATAAATATATATGCATATATGTGTATTTGCTTACAAAAATGTTATTTATATATATATATATATACATATATTTTAAGAGGTGCTTAGATTACCTAAAATATTACACGGAACCCACTGGGATTCACTGGCAACACAATGTATCACTCTTAAACAGCTTTATTGAGATGCAAAATTCACATGCCACAAAATGCATCTATTTAGAGCAATATATCATTTTTACAAAAAAATCCATAATGCCATTAAAAATGTTTTGAGGGTCAGTCAAAAAACAAAATGGGCTTCAAACACCCTGCCTTTCCTGTACTTTTGCTGTTGTGAGAAAAAATGATATGTGTGGAAACTTTTAAAAGATATTTTGGATAAAGGTGATATATAAACTCCACTAGTAATTTTTAAAAGCTGAAAAGCAGTGCTTGCTTAAAATTTTTTCTTCTTCCTTCTTTTTTGCTCCAGGTCTTCTGGGATTGTGCCTTATCTAGAACAGTTTAATGCATCTTTGTTTCAAGAAGGCAGGGTGTGCAATTCAACAGTCTTAGTGTTTTCTGAATTGGAATGGAACTTTTGCATTTCTAACCTTAAACTTGTTCAAAGATCCCCAAGGTCTCAAGATTGCAGTCTGGAGTTGGAAAGTTCCCAAGAGCAATTTCCTGTGAAATTGTGCTGTTTCTATTTCGGGAGAGAAACAGTGGCCACATAATAGAATTTGATGATTTCCCATTCTGTAAGTAGGCACAGACCAAAAGTCAAAGAAGCATTTTACTAAGACATCGAACTTTTCAAATGATACTTTTTGGAAGACAACTAAGTAATTAATTTAGAAAAACCTATTTTATATTAATGGTTTCATTTCTCAGGTAGCAGTGGTATCATGATCAAAATTTCACATCACAAAATGAAATTTCGCTGTTTTACATTTATGTGGTATTTGATTCCATATTGTATTAGTCAGGGTTCTCTCAGGAAACAGAATCAGCAGGAGATATCTGTGAATAATATGGAACTCTAAAAGAGTCTCTCACGCGACCATGGGGACGCACAAGTCCAGGTTCCTCAGGCAGGCTGCAAACCAGGGGCTCCGAGGAAAGTCCGATGAAAGGTCGTTGATGAGTCTCTGGGAGAAGTTGCCTGTCCAACGAAGAGCTGGGAAATTCTCCCTGAATGTTGAAATCACTTCCACTTTTAAGTCATTCAACTGATTGGGTAAAAGCACCACCCATTGATAATGTAATCTCCCTGATTGATGCAGATGTAATCAGCCATCCATACAGTAAACTCACTGGTGATTGAAGTCCATAAATGCTCTTGTATTACAATTAGCCCAGTGCTTGCTGGAACAAACACCTGGACACAACTACTTGGCTGAGTTGACACATTAGCCTAACCATCACACATATTAAGTGGAAAGATTTGCCTAAATGTTCGGAGTTATGGTGACCTTTCATAAAGCCTAGAGAAAGGTATTTAGGGAGTGTTTTTTAAAAGTTTATACTGTAATAGTTTAAATGTGTTGCCCTTTTAGAGGAAAACCAGGCTGCCAACATTATTGCCTGTAACATTCCTAAACATTTAAAAAAAATTATTCTCAAGTTCTATGACAAGTTTCTTGGCAAGAACCTTAATAATAAGTAATATTTATTATATGCCTGTTATTTACTATGATCTGTGCTTTGAATTTTGCAGTTATGATTTCTTTATAATATAAGAAAACATAGCTTTTAAGAAGAGTAAACAATTATGTGCCATGTAAATGAGGGTATTTAAGAACATACAATATAATATGATTGCATTTAAAACAAGATCATAAATCAACTGGTATAATACCAGTCAGAATACTTTGGGAGTCATGAGGAATCCTGGTCATAAAGACCTGTGAATTGATTGAACTTTAAGGTGGTACCGTGTATGCATCTGAGAGCCCCCTTCTGCTGCAAAAGCTCTGGTGCCTCACTTACATGCTCAAAGCATTTATCAAAGGGCCAGGGCTTGAAAGCATTCAAACATGAAACCAACTTTTTTTCTGCAGCAATGCACTTTAAACATTCTTGAAGATTTTCCTTTTCCAGTCCCTTCCTTCTCTGGAAAATCTGAAATTTTGAAAAGTTCCTTTCAGGAATTAAAAAAAAAATTAGCCCAGTCTAGTTCAAACTTGTACAGATTTAAAATTCTTCCCCTTGCCTTGCTCAGGATCACCAATGGACCTGAGGGACCTGCTATGCAAAGGGCAAGCTCACATTTATCCACCTTGAAATATGAGTATGGAAGTCTCCTTGATAACAATTGACTGTTGATGACCAGATTTGTTAGTTCCAAAGTTTGTACTATATTTTCTTCTCTCACTATTATCTTAGAGCAATTAAAACTAGGAAAAATCAAAGATTATATTGCACCTTCATTTATTCATTTTCTGAAACCCATCCTATAGGTAGGCCCAACTTTCTAACCTATATCATTTTCCTCTGCCTGAGAACTTCCTTCAACATTTCAGGAAGGCAAATCTGCTGGCAATAAATTGCCTTTTTTTTTTTTTTGCCTCACTTTTGAAGGATAATTTCACTGGATATGGAATTCTAAGTTACCTTTTTTTTCTTTCAATGCTTTAAATATTTCACCCCACAGTCATCTTGCTTGCATGAAGTCTGCTCCAAATTTTATCCTTGTTCTTCTTTAGGAAAGGTAGGATATTTTGTTGTTGTTGGTGGTGGTAGTTTATTTTGCTTTTCTCTGACTTCAATTTTTTTTCTTTGCCTTAGGTTTTCTGTAGTTTGAATATGGCATTATCCATGTGGAAGTTTTTGTTTGTTTGCTTTTGGTATAAATCCTGCTTGATATTCTCTATGCTCCTTGGATCTGTGGTTTGACATTTGTCACTAACATTAAACACTTTTTTGGCCATTATTTCTTCAAATATTCTCCCATCCAGTTATTTTTTTCTCCTTCTGTTATCCCAATTATGCATATGCTAGAACTTTTGATATTGTCCCACAGTTCATGAGTACTCTGTTACTTCTTTCATTCATTTTTTTCTCTTTGAGTTTCAGTTTGGGTAATTTCTACTGCTCTATCTTCAAGTTTGCCAACTTTTTCCTTAGCTGTTTTGAGGCTCCTGATTAGTCTGTCAGTGGTAAAAAAAGGCTTTTTTTCTGAGGATATTTGTTGGGCTGTGTTTAACATTTTTATTTTTTTAAACTCTGGGCACAACAGTTTTCAGTTGCCTGGAGAGAAACTTGGTTTTGCCTTCCCTTTGGTTGTGTCCTTTTCCCTTTGTATTGGTCCTTAGTCTGTCTCTGCTATTCTTCTGATTTTAATCCACTCTTATCATCACCAGCGTTTTATTAGCATGGAGGTAGGAAGTGGGGAGTGGGGCGAGGTTGTTCTTTAATCTTGTGGTTAAATCTTGGTCTTTGGAGTGCACAGTGCACCTGTGTCTCAGGTGTGACTTAAGTGTTTCTCTTCCTCCACTGGGGGCGGGGAGATATTTTGCACCCAAACCCTAATGCCTTCCCCTATGTCCACAGTCTGTCTTTGGAGCCCTCCCCTCTAGATTGAGACTTTCCTTTCTTTCCTTCGTTTATTTTTCTTAAGTGAGGCAGAGGCTAGAGTGGAATTGAGAATGGGACAGAGTTCCCTTCTTCTACCTGGGATGGGATTTCAATGTTGGGTTGTGGTGATGTTCTTCCTGAGATTAAGGCTTTTTTTCTGTAAGGAAGAAAAGACCAGAAGAAAACAAAAGGGTTCTTTCCTCCTGCTGCCAGGCCCATGGGGGAAGGTTTCTGAGATTCTTCTTGATCCTCCCTGGATCATGTGTGGGGGTTCACTATTACTGGGGACTCGCACGTGCTTCTCACTCTCACACTAACCCCTGCTTGGCTTTAGCATTTATCAAAATTCCTACCTTGATATTTCTACTAGTTTTATGGCCTCCTGTGGTTTCTGCTCCAGGTATGCAAATCTCAGACGTTGAATCTCCCTGAAAGTGCCTTTATTTTCAAATTAGAGGATGTCAGTTTGCCTTGAGAGCTTGGTTCTCTAGTGAGCCCAAGAAATGTTGTTGATTTTCATTTCTCCAGTTTTTTCTTATTATAGGGATGGGAATCCTTATTGCTAAGCTTTTGACATGTCAGAGGTGAAACTGGAAGTCTCTCATTATTATTTACTCCTTCAGAGAATTCACCCATTCAGCAGTTTTTCAACTGCTGCATTTTTTGTTGTTGTTGATCTCATGATCAGCATTCCTTCATGAATTCACTTATTCTTCAATTGCATATTGCCATTTCAAGTAACTTAAGCTCCTCCATATCACTATCAACTGCTCTTTATTCTCCTTCTTCTCTTCTTTCTTATTCTTTTCCTTCATTTTTTCAGGGAATTCTTGATTGCTCATAGATTTTTCAGTTTTATATAGTCTTCATTCTGTATGTTCAAATCAGATCATTTATATTTTACTGTAATTTACTTATTCTGCAATCTCAGAATTAAAATTGCCGTGACAGACATTTTGCTTGTATTTCTTCTCATCCACTCAAAATAATGAGTCAAATCGTACTCTAATATTTCTACTTTTCTAAGGCAGTCAAATCAGTTTCCTTTTCCAAACTTTCCACTTTTGTTTTAAAATTTTTTTAGACTAAAATCCTGGATTCATCTTTTTATTTTCTACTTCCTTCATCTCTCATATGAGTCTTTAATTCTTTTCTTCTTTCCCATTCCATTTCCCACAGTATATATATCTCTTCACTATGTCACACCTGCATTTGCCACTTGCCGCTTTGTTTCCGGGCCTGAGGGTGATCAGCCCTGCTGCAGCCCGGGGAGCGACACGAGCTAGTTGTGAGCCGTCCGGCGTGCACTCCGGAACGGCGGGGGGGTGAAGAAGTTGTCAGGAGA
>JAKSZT010054487.1:371416-385835 GCA_026826555.1 Tolypeutes matacus | reverse complement strand
GGTTAAGGAGAAGTTGTCACAGGGTCGCCGTTTGGTGCCCTGTGGTCTCCCTGACAGTACTAAATGAAGAGACACCACTCACTTGCTTGCTGGAAGGTAAGACCTTTATTCAGCGAGTGCTGTGCAGTTTTATAGGCAGTGTTGGGGGCGGGGTGAGCGTGTTGTCTTCTGATAGGGCTAAGCTGTTGCTGGGCGTGGGGGGAAGATTTGGGAGGGAGGGGGGAGGCTAGAGGAGAAGGCCAACATGTCCAAATAAGGTTATGGCTGTTGAGGGAATGCTGTGATAGGCTGAGAGAAATGGGGAAGTTGGGTCCGGGAAGAAGGTGGGGCGTAGTGCCCCGCAAACGCCTGAGGCAAGGTTTGGCTCGGGTAAACGTTACCTCAGCCACTTAACAGGTTTTCTGTCACCATTTTTTTCTCCCATCCAGCCCAGTCTTTGTATCTCTGCCAGACTTATCTTCAGCCACATTCAACGTGTAACTCTTTTTAAAATTTATATGCCAATGCTTCATGTCACCAACAGGGATGAAATCAGATTATCTCCTCTCACATTCAAGGTGCTATGTAGTCTAATCTCCTCTGTCATCTCCTTCCACTTTCAAAATGTATATAAACTTTAGGATGCTTAGTTTATTTTTTTCTGCTGTGATTTATGTCTCTCTGCCCTCTCATGATGTCTCATATTCCCCTCTATCAGAGTTCCTCAAGACACAAATCAAGATTACTTGAACATTGTCCTTGATGAGTGTCCAACCAAAACACTCAGCTGTAGCCCACAGTTTAGAACATTATAGTTGCGCTCATTTCTTGCAAAATTATATTGTGAATATTCCTATTCACTAAAATTTATTTGTAACCTCAAAAATCAATATTTACAGGGCTTTTTTGGTCTTTTGTGGATATGCACAGAGCAGTGAAAACTTGGCGTCACCTAACATGTTCCTAGCTGAGATTGAACAAGTCAACACTCTGCCTTCTCTTTTAGCCCTCATACTGTAAACATGTACTTATGGCGGTATATTTAGTTATACCTTATTTTGCATTTTGTGTGTGAGTGTTTGCAATTTCGCTGCTTAACATGGCATTGTGCTGAAGTGCTGTCTAGTGTTCCTAAGCACAAGAAAAATGTGATATGCCTTATGGAGAAAATATGTGTAAGCTTTGATAAGCTTTGTTTAGGCATGAGTTAATGTGCTGTTGACTGTGACTTCAGTGTCAGCAAATCTATCTGTTTATCTATCTATCTATCTATCTATCTATCTATCTATCTATCTATCCATCTATCAAATCAGATGTCTTTCCAAAAGCACACATAAATAAGGTTATGTACAGGTATACCTTGGAGATATTGCAGGTTTGGTTCCAGACCACAGCAATAACACAATATCACATTAAAGTGAGTCACAGTAATTCTTGATTTCCCAGTGCAGATAAAAGTTATGTTTTTACTACACTGTAGTTTATTAAGTATGTAATAGCATTCTGTCCAAAAAAACAATGTACGTACTTTAATTAAAAAGCAACACAGAGGGGATGGATGTGGCTCAAATGGTTGGGCGTCCGTCTCCCATATGGAGGGACCTGGGTTCGATCTCTGGGACCTCCCGGTAAAAAAAAAAAAAAAAAAAAAAAGCATCACAGAGACACGTAATGGGCACATGCTGTTGGAAAAATGGTGCTGATAGACTTCCTCGACACAGAGTTGCCACAAACCTTCAGTTTATTAAAAAAAAAAAAAAAGTATATCTGTAAAGCACAATAAAGTGAAGCACAATAAAATGAGGTGTGCCTGTATTGCTCAGTTTATGAAAATTTAACCACAGGCTCAGAGGAACCCTGTATTTCCCCTAGGAGCAATGGTTCAGTATTCACTAATTCAGTTTTCATGGTGGCGTTATAGAATATAATTATCATGAATAAGAAGAATCCACCGCATATGCTGTCTAGTACTGTGGTTGTTTTATATGCATAGGTCTTGTTTTCAGCAGGTATTGTGCATTCCTTGAGAAAAGGAACTCTGATAAAATTTGACAGAAGCATAAGTGATATATGCAAAGACTGAGCTCCAGGAGTATTCACCAATTGAATATTTGAGTACTAGTTCAATAACTGAATATTCACTGAGGCCAACTGATGTCTCAGGGATGGTGTCCATCTGTTGGTTTATAGTTATCTCATAGAAACACTTATTCATTCAATATGAGAACTGGTCATTTATTTCTAATTTTTATTTCTAAAATGATTAGCATGTTAAAGAAGGCTATGATAAAAGGAAAACAAAATAAGATACAATGATTGTGAAGTTAAGAGACTCTTAAGAAACATTGCCATAATCACAAAGTGGTTTATTGGTGATGCAGCCTTGCTATTCTATGAAGACAAATTGAAGAACTAACTAAACTAAACAGAAACAATCTGTTAAAGTCAACATTAATCAAAACCCACATTTCATTTCTTTTGATTTTGCAGGTGTAAAGTGGAGAACAAAAACAACTCTTTGCCTTTAGCTACTAATTTAGAAGGGCTCAAAAAAAAAAAAATACAGCCATTAATACATCATTGATTAAATGCTGATCTTCACAAACTGGAAGTAACAACGACGATGTACTAGACTGCAAATAATCTCAGCTTTTCCTCTGAACTTGGTTGAAAGCTTGTCATCAATTAAGAAAAAGAACAAATAAAATCATCCCTTGATAAAACATATAAGAAGCAATTACACATTTAAATTGTATGATCACTCACCTCTACTGTGCCGTACAAGCTAGTACAGTGAATTTTAGTTTGCATTAGCATTTTATAATTTACAGCTAGTTTAGTGAATTTTAGTTTGTATTAGCATTTTAGAAATATCAAATCAGTTGTGGTAAGAAAACTAGACCAAATCTTAGAAACCATGAGAAAGATATGCTCAAATTGGTGCAAAATGGGTGGGAAAGGGTTTTCATTTACTACTTCAGCTATCTGAGCATTGTTATTTATACTATATCTGTGTTGTTGATTTGAAATTTGAGTATAATGAAAGCACCTTGTATAGTATGTAATTATAATCCCCAACATAGACAGTTCTTTAATATATCTCAGTAAATTGTAGTTAGAGAGAGTCATCACATTTTACAGCTATAGAGCAACGGTTGGAACTAGAGTTTCCCATGAGAATCACCTGGAGGATTTCTAAAAAGTAAGAGTAATTGGGCCCTATCCAGCCCAATTAAATCAGAATCTCTCAGAGTGAGCAATTGACATCCATAACTTTTAAAAAACTCTTCAGGCAACTTTAATATTTAACCAGCATTCAGAATTAGGGATGAAAGGTGACATTCAATTGAAATTAGTCCTAGTATCATTTTATTTATTTGTTTTGTATCTTTTCTTCAAAGAAAGAATATGCTAAAACAAAATAAAATAGGATAATTAGAACTTTTAGATAATTGGAATTATTGATAGATAAGGGTTAGAAGTATCAAATCCAATGACTTTGATAGCTTCTAATTCTTTTCTTTGTTATACTTTGGTATTGAAATAGACTCTTAGAGACATTTTAACTCTTTCAGGGTACTGAGAAACTATTCAATACATCATTTATACAGTGTAAGTCATCTCTAGTGTCATGGAACAGTTAAAGCAAATCTGGCCACATTTTTACGCCAAGGGAGTGATTTATTTATCATAAAGTCAACTGCTAGAATAGAGAATATGGTATGACTTGATGCCAGTAATAATATTTCTTTGTGTTTTGTGTCTCATTCTGGTAAGTGAGAAATAATATTGTATTTTAAAAGTAATTTCATCTAAAAATATACTGGGGCACAATACATTGTCATTTTAATGTAAAATGGAGAGCAATGAAAAAATATAATTATTTATCATGGAAGATTTTCTGAATATCAATTCTTTTACTTTGAAGGAGAAATAAAAATGAAAGTATATTCTTGGAGAGAATATAATTTATCTGTTAAAGCCAAGATTTTCACAAAGGCTCAAGCCTATATTCCAGGTCATGTGTTCAATGGCCAAGTGAAAATTAACTTCTTTCTAGACTTGACTTGAACTTATATTTTCTAATCAAAAGTGGTTATGCTTCATTTTCACAGTCACAGCCCTGCTTTATATCTTGAATTATTATTAGTTTCAGAAATATTTTTAATACATATAAAATTAGCTTTTAAAAATTACATAATTTTTTTCAAAGAATACTTTAATAATGGAGTCAGACACACAGAGAAAGAAAATCCATAAAGCTCAAGCTAGATGATTTCAACTGTTTTATCATTGAAAAAGTATGTCTTATTATACTTCAGTTTGAATCCTACATTGAAACCTTACATCCAAGTGGTTTAAAAAGTTACTTAGCAAGATTTAAAAGCTATTATATATAATTTTATTAATATAAAGACTTGAATCAAGTCTTTAGATTAATAGTTAAAATTTCATAAAATTTGAAAGAAGGAAAGAGGGAAAGAAAATTCAACAGAAATAAAATATCAAAATGATCACACTTACTAAGTGCCAGGCTATGCTATGTGCTTTATATGTTAAATATATGAATAGCATTTTATTCACCCTCAAAAAACTTCCAAAACATTATTATTTTCATTTGTTATAATTGAGAAAACTAGGGCTCAGAGTGTTCAGTTTACTTACCAAAAAGTCACACAGATCATGAGTGGCAGAATGAGGGTTTGAACTATGAACCACCTGTCGCCAAAGAGCTAATCTTTTTCCTGTGGGAAGTAGGCTCTACTATATATCAATATCTTACTTTCACAAAGGAGGGAAATGAGAAAACAGAATATAACGGTGAAGAAAACATCTTCCTCACTACTTCCAAGGGTTTTAGTCATGGGCGTGTGTGACAGAATTTTGTGAAGCCCCAAAAGCAAAAGATTATGTTTTAAACTAATCTATTCCTGAGGGTGTGAGACCCATTTGAATGGATTACATCATTGGGATGGGATTCATGTTTATTCTCTGCCCTCTTGCTGGTTCTGAAATAAAGGGAGACACAGATGGACAGATAGACAAAGAGAAAGGGAGCCGGTATATTAGATTCTGCAATGTGAGAGAGAAGACTGCAGCAAAACAGAAGTTCCAAGAGGTTCAAAGAAGCTGGTCCCACAGAGGAGCTCAAGAGGAAATGGTGAGCCAGAAGGGGGAGGCTGAAAACTCTGCAGAGCTCGGCGGCCATCTTGCTTTACCATGTGCCCGGGACAAAGAATCACCAGGAGCTGACTTTGGTGAGAAAGCATCTTGTTTGGTGCCCTAATATCGACTTTTCATAGCCTTGGAACTGTAAGATTTTACTCCAAATAAATCCCCTTTATAAAAGCCAATAATTTCTGGTACTTTGAATTGGCAGGCCTTAGGCAAATTAAAAGAGCAAGGAAGATAAATATCTAAAGAAACACCTGTAATGCAATCACGTGTTTAATGTATGTATATATAAAGTACCATGAGAACATAGATGAGGGCATTTAATTTCTGATTCAGCTTTCCAGAGACATGAGGTAGGTTATACTCACAGGTTTGCTTGATCTTCCTAGTATTCAGACTTCCTTTGGCTGCTTGAAATTCTTTCAACACTGTATGAATTGGTAAACAGATGTTTCCCTCCCTGAAATGTCTTTTTTTTTGGTAACTAAACTTTTTCTTGTAGTAAGATATATATGACTCAAAATTTCCTATTTTAACCACTCTAAAATGTAGAATTCAGTGGTATTAATTATGTTCACAATATTGTATTACCATCACCAACATCTGTTACCCCAATTTTCTGTCACCTCAACCAGAAACTCTGCATGGGATAAGCAATAACATCCCTTTCCCACTTACCACCCTAGGTCCCTGGGAACCAGTGATCAACCATCTGTATCTATGAATTGTCATATAAGTAAAAGCATACAATATTTACCTTTTTGTGTCTTGCTTGTTTCACTCAACATGATGTCTTCAAGTTTCATCCATGTTGTTGCATGTATCAGATCTTCATTCCTTTTTATAGCTGAATAATATTCCATTGTGTGCATATATTACATTTTGTTTGTTCATTCCTCTGTTACTTGGGTTGCTTCCACCTTTTGGCAATTTTGAATAATGCTTCAATGAGCATTGGTGTGGAATGTCATTTTTCTAATGTGAAACTATTTACCTGAAGGTAAATTCCTGCTTTTCCTTTAAAACCCTAATCCCTTACCTCTCGTCAATGATTTATTCCATATCCCTTACCTCTAGTGAAATTCCTCTTATTATATTTTAAATATTTATTTGCATTCTTTTACTACCACCAGACTGTAAGCTCCTTGAGGATACTCTTTTATTTGTGTATTACCAACTCATAGCATTGTACCAGACACTCAGCAAGAGTCCAATAAATATGTTTTGAACAAATGCATTATTGGATCAATAATTGTATTAGTCAGCCAAGGGGTGCTAATGTGAATTCCCAAAAATGGGTTGGTCTTTATAAAGGGTATTTATTTGGGGTAGAAGTCCACAGATACCAGGCCATAAAGCATTAAGTTTCTTCTCTCACCACAGTCCATTGCCACGTGTTGTTTGCCAGGGTTCAAGGCTTCTAGGGTTCCTCTCTTCCCGGGGCTGCGTTTCTCTCTGGGCTTAGCTCCTGTTTCCTCCACAAGGTCAGCTGTAGGCGATCAGGCGAAGGGCTTGCTTCTCTTCTCCTGGGGCCTTCTTTTCCAACATGAAAACTGCTTCTCAAAAGACTGCTTCAACTGTCCTTTGCCTTGCCTTTTATATTCAATTCCCCCACCCACCAAGAGGTGGGGCTCAACGCCCTACTGATGTGGCCCAGTCAACGCCCTAATCATAACTTAATCATGCCCAGATTAACAGATCAGTTTACAATCATGATCCAATTATATTTTTGGAATTCATAATTACATCAAATTCTCCAACAGTTACAATAATGGACTGAAAACAAATTCTACCTGGGGTGTGTGTGAGGAGTTCTAGATAAATCATATGAAATTTTAACTCGATCTTGAAGCTGCCTAGGAATTTTCCACACTGAGACCTGGGCAAGGTACCTCACACAATGGAAGTAACAAGAGAAAAATCATGAGAGAGATTATTCTAGCAGGGCTGGAGTGTGGGAATGATACAACTTTGAAAACACAGCTAAAGGCTGTACAATCAAGCTCATTAACTTAGATTTTCAAGAATTTACCTGTGGAATCAGTTTAAGAAACTCTGGACCAGAAGGTGAAGAATATTGTACATGAATTTTATCTAAAGCCATTCAAGTTTGTTGGCAGAGAAATGATGTTTTCATTTATAAAGAGAATTCTCATCACCATGTGAAGGAAGAATTTGAGCAGGGGAATACTGGAGATGGGTTGGCAGGGAAGGAGGCTACTTAGGATGGGTCTTAAGACAAGATGGGAGCAGAAGAAATGCAGTGTGGAGGGCAGAGGGCAGGGGTGATTTTTAGAAGCCATTACCCATCCTGCCGAGAGAATTGTTCAGTCAGTCCAATCTAGGTACTGAGGAGACTTGCCAAGAAACTGGAAGAACATCCAATTGTCCACGCATTCAAGCAGCACTAAGCACTCTGTAGAGCAAGCACTGCTCTGAGATATTCAACCCTGGGGTTCTTTGGGGAACCTGACAGTGAGCAAAAACAGCATCCTGGTCTCAGGGTTAGCAGAAACAAGCAAGAGAAGATGTAGGGCACAGGGATTTAAAATGGAAGCCACAGCCGAGGAACGTACCCAAGTGAGGGGCCAGGCTGAAATACAAACATTTCAGAGTAAGTGGGTAGAACGTTTACCACATTGGGATATACAGTATTTGAAAGCTGTGTCATGATCTCTTCATCTTCAGTGTGGAAGATGGAATTGAACCTCCTAGCCCTAAATGAAAAGACCAGTTTCAGAGCTTATTGTGCATTTCTTACAGTTGTTAGGGCAAATGTACCAGTGCTCACACCCAGAAGTTCTAGGGAGAAAGCCGACTAGTGCATTGATGCCAGAGCAGAGAAGAAACTGAGGGGCAGGCAACTGGATTTTATCAGATGTGAGATGGGAAGGCATTGGGAGATTTATTATTATTATTATCATGAGAGCAGTTGTAGGTTTACAGAAAACTCATGCACAAGATATAGAATTCCCATACACTCTCCATTCCAGTTTTCCCTACTATTAATATGTTGCATTAGTGTGGTATGGTAATTTTATTACAATTGATGAACCAATATTATTATAATTATACTATTAACTAGATTTTGTAGTTTACATTAGGATTGACTCTTTGTGCTATACCGTTCTGTGGGGATTATAAAAATTTTTATTGTGCTAACATATATACAACCTAAAATTTCCCATTTAAACCACTTATAAGTGAACAATTCAGTGGTGTTAGTTACATTCACAGTGCTGTGTTACCATCCCCACCATCAATTACTACCATTTTTCCATTACCCCAAACAGAAACTCTGGACCAATTAACTCTCCATTCATTCCCTACCCCCACCCCTTCCCTAATATAAATATTTAAAGCCATGGCACTGGATTAGAGCATATATGGAGTGAGTGTAGACAGAGAATAAAAGAGAACTAAAGGATTGTTTCCAGTAGGAAGGTGAGGAAGGAACAACCAAAAGTCTGAAAACACAGCTAGATGGAAGTGGAAGGCTAAGGATCTCCCCTCAGCTCTCTTTTGTTTCCCTCTGGCTCTGCCTCTCTCACCCCAGAACCTCACAGTATAACACTCCAATGAAGCTGTCCTCTCCCAAGTATTTAAAACCAACAGGGAATGGTAGATACTTCTTTGGACAGTTACCTCTGTTGATTTTCCATCTAAATGTGCTTCTCTCTGTCCTTAGAGAACCATTGCTCAATTTCCAAAAATGCTTCCATGTCTTCAATTTTTCCTTGATCAGTCTTACTACCTTCCCTTTTCAGCTGGAGCCAGGCTCTGCATCAGCATCCTCCTGACCTCAGACTGCTAATTCAGCTCAACTCTGATTTTAGGTCCAATAGTTTCCTTGCTTATTAATGTGCATTTCTCTGCGTAAATTATGTCATGGTGCTTGAGGTCAACATTTCTCAAAGTGTAGGTTTCACTTCAAACTGTGTGCTAAGAAAGAGAAATTTTGCCTACAACAGCAATGACTTAAAGCAAAAAAGTGGAGGTTGGCTTATTCCCAAATGCATCTTCTCTTTATCACTATCAGTGTAAAGAGTTCAGTAGGGTGACATGATTTTTCTCCCTTTTCCAGGACTCTGGTTTCCCCACAGAGCCCTGGGGAGTCTTACACAATTGCCTGGACTCAACATGGGGTGACAGTGCATGTGGGCATTGAACAAAGATAAGTTAAAGTCATTTGTTTGAAGTATTGGAAGTTCAGCAACCCAAATGGGTTTACATTTTACCTTCCTTCTTTAGTGCTATGTAGTGGAAGAAATTTAAATGGTCCTAGAGGAAGATGATACCTGGAGGATTGGTATGCTACAAATAACTACATCATCAATGTTTCAATAACCAAACAATGTGACTTTTCATAATATAATATTGGATATGCTTAACAGAATCTTAAGAGTTTACATTTGAAAAGCTTTATCTGGTGGCATTAAATATATACAATGGCCTGATACTTTCTTCTAAATACAAAATTAATGATTTCAAAGGAGATGGAGAAGAATTATAGTTTGGGAATATGTCCTATTTGCTGATTGAAACAAGTGAGTCTTCTTTGTAACTTTTATTCATCTATTTTACATAGCTACAATTCTACTCTTGTCTTCATATCATTTCCTATCCTAATAACCTTAATTGTTAAGGTTAAACTCTACTATTAGTTTATTTTTTATGTTTTCAAGGGAGAGAGAAACAATTTATTCTCAATGCAATGCTAATTTACCCAGAATTTCAAACATTAAAATACTTCCTCAATAAGAAATACAGCTCCATGTTCTTCTTCAATTATTGATTTCATGGTTGACAGGGCTCTTTTAATCTGTGTATGGCTTAAACCCAGAAATGAAGTATAAAATAAAACCATGGTTATGGGCACAGAGAACAGAATATTAGCACATTGGGAGCTTTGATCAAAGCTGTTTCCAGGTCTCTCTGAGATGTAAATCCCTAGGTGGCAATCAAAGATGTCAGGAAATTGGATTTATGAGCTGAGTAGGAGTATGTTCCAGCCCAGAAAATTTATGGAATTATAGAATTATGGAGTTAGTAAGTATCTTGTGGAACAAACCTAAATCTAACTTTTACAATGTATACATTTAGAGAGTGAATTTGAGTTTCTGAAGTCAATGGAAAACAAAAGGAGGGAACCATCCATCCATGCATACAAATAATCCAGTACACGCTATAACAAATATATTTATAGCCAATGTTTAAAGAGTGGACATCTGTGATGTCTACTGGTACTTGCATTCCTTTCACTGTACCTCATTCTAATCTCTATTTAAAAATTTTGTTGTTGATGCAGTAACCGAATGCCATGCTTGTCTGAAGTCATAAATTGGAGACCGTCAGGTCTTATTGACATGGAAACTAATTTCTCCTCACCCTCTGCCTTCGCCTTCGTTTCCAGCTGCTGAGATCTGGATGCACATCTTGCATTCACAAATTAGTGCAGTTGGGTCCTGAAGGACTCTGACCAGGAAGAGGTGGCTCCATTGCCTGCCGGGTCAGGTGGAATGCCAAAAAGGACATGCCAAGGCTGGTCTTTTTACTGCCTTTTCTCACCTTTTCCTCCCTTGTTGTCTTCTTTCAGTCTTTTGTAAAAATTTATTTTTAATTTATTTTTAATTTTTTAAAAATTAATTTTTAAAATTAGAACAGTTGTAGGTTTACAGAAAAATCATGGAGTAAGTACAGAGGCCCCATATACCCCTTCCTCCTCAGTCAGTTTTTCCTATTATTAACATTTTGCGTTAGAGTGGTACCTTCACAATTGAAGAAACATTATTTTTATAATTATACTATTAAATATAGTCCATAGTTTAAATTAGAATTCACACTCTTTGTGTGGTACAGTTCAATTTTGGTAACATATAAACAACCTAAAATTAATCATTTTCATCACTTTCAAGTATACAACTCAGCAGTGTTGATTACATTCACAATATTGTGCTGCTATCACCACCATCCATTACTAAAACATTTTCATCACCCTAAACAGAAACTCTATACCACTTAAACATTAACTCCATTCTCCAACCTTGTCCCTGCGCCTGGAAACCTGTATTCTAATTTCTGACTCTAAGAATTTGCATATTCAAATTATTTAATATAAATGAGACCATACAATATTTATCCTTTTGTATCTGGCTTATTTTACTCAACATGTCTTTGAAGTTCATCTGTTTTGTCACATGCATCAGAACTTCATTCTTTTTACAGCTGAGTAATATTCCATTGTATGCATATACCACATTTTGTTTACCTATTCATTGGTTGATGGACACTTAGGTTGCTTCCCTCTTTTGTGGCAATTGTGACTACTGCTGCTATGGAGCGGTGTGCAAATATCTGCTCAAGTACCTGCTTACAACTCTTTTGTGTTTGAACTAGAAGTGGGATGCCTAGTCCCGTGCAATTCTACCCTTAACTTTCTGGGGAACTGCCAAACTGTCTTCCACAGAGGCTACACCATTTTACATTCTGGCCCAGGGTTCTTTACACTGGGAAGCTCTTATCCTCTAGCTTACACCCTTCCCTCCACAGGGGGGGTCTTTCTCATGGAACAGGACACCCCTCCAAATTCTTTTTTTTTTTTAAAGATTTTATTTATTTATTCATTTACCCCCCCCTTGCTGCTTGTGCTCGCTGGGTCAGCTAACCACGCCATCCGGGCGGGCTTGCCCTCACCAGGAGGCCCCGGGAACCGAACCCGGGGCCTCCCATATGGTAAACGGGAGCCCTACTGAATGAGCCACAGCCGCTTCCCACCCCTCCAAATTCTGAACAGCACCAAGAGCTTCACTTTGTCACCTGCTACTCTCCCCCTTGGTCCAGGCCCTTCACATGTTTGCCAGCTAGGGTCCTGATGTGTTTGAACAAATCTCAGTTTTCTGATGCTTATGTAAATTTTATTGATTTGCATGAAACCTCAAGTAAAGTTGTATCTTCACAGAGCAGGTGGGCATGGGTCCAACGAAGACACCTGCCTCTCTGCAGAATCAATCTGCACATCTCCCCTTGTATAAATCATCCCCACAGATATATCTATACTCAACGGCCAATTCATGGACTATTGGAATATCTCCTTTTTGAATTTGCTCCTCGTGCCTGACTTTTGTGTATGCACTCAGACTTCTAAAAACCCTATTATACTCCTCACAGGATGTTAGCTCTTACCTTTGGCATCACACAATCAGCTGATTCATTCTTTGTTCCTCTTCAGTACAATTTCTTCACTCTACTGGTTCTGACTTTGTGGCTTTCTTTACTTCACAGCACAGGTTCTGCAATTTCCATATCATGCTGTCTTTATCTGAAATCCTCTGACATTTTCCCTTTTCAAAGTTTGAATAGATGTATAAATTGTGTGTAGCTTCCATTTAGAGGGTTTTAAGGAAATGATCTCAGGATAAGCTGTCTTACCTGTTGAATCTTGTCCTGTTGAATCTTGTTAGGAAATTATGGTGTATGGAGGAAATTTGAGTTCCTTCAGTTCATTCCTTGGTTTTTAAATTCAGCTAAAGTTTTTTAGGAGGTAATTTGTTTAGGTGTCTTAGTCTTCTGGCTGCTAAAACAAATACTATGCAATCAGTTGACTCAAACAACAAGAATTTATTGGCTCATGGTTTTGAGGCTAGGAGAAGTCTAAAACTGAGGTGTCAGTGAGGTGATGCTTTCTTCCTGAAGACCAGCATTCTGGGGCTGGCAGCTGAAGAGCCTTGGTCATTGGCTTTTTGGTCACATGGCAATGCTTCTGCTTTCTCTTCTGGGTTCCCTTCATTTCTGTTTTTCTGTTTTTTTATTTTTTAGGTACTAGGGCTGGGCATTGAACCTGGGACCTTGAATGTGGGAAGCTGGTGCTCAACCACTGAGCTACACCAGCTCCCCCAAGTTGGTTTTTCCATTTGTTTGCTTTTTTTGGGGGGGTGGTACTGGGGATTGAACCTAGGAATTTGTATATAGGATGCAGGTGCCCAACCATTTGAGCTACATCCACTCCCTCCCTTGCTTTCTGAATGTGGTTTAGAGCTCACCCTGATTCAGTTGAGCCACATACTGAAACAACACCTTGAAGAGATCTTAGAGTCCACACCTATCAGAATGCAGACTAACATCGAGACCATGTCCAAACTTGGAAACAATTCAATTCATTGTACTCGGTGAATGAGGAGGGGAGTATTAGACATTAGGACTCAAAAGCCATATGGAGAATACTGTCCACTGGCAGAAGAGGGATATTATTTTTTTCCTTCTCATGTTCCAATATTGTTTCTTCTCACTCTTACTGTATCCCTGAGGGATGAGTTGTGTGCTGCATCTGGGTGTTCTCTTCCTTTTTCCTGGTATTTCTTTATAGGAGGGGGAGGAGATAATATACTTTGTTGGGGACAGACACTCTTGGACTGTCATAACTCTGTGTGAGCACTGAGATGGGCAGCCAGGCATACTCTTTCTTCCCTGTTTATAACTGACCACTGGGCCCAACCATGGAACCTGCAGTTGCAAGGCTTTGGAGTGTGCTTTGCAGTCCTGGACATAGTTCTGCAAGTAAACTGGAAGGGAGGAATCATAAGATTTAAATTTGGAAGCAGGTGACAGGGAGCCCATCTTTGACTTTAGCACCTAACCAGGTGATCCATTCTTGTTTTTACCAGAAAGCTCTGCATGGGGAGTCTAAGAAGACTGGTTTAGCTTCTCAGATAGTAGATTGGCTATTGACACCCATGTGTGTTGAATGGTCCATTTCACTGGAAGTTGTGATGGTTAATTTCATGTATCAACTTGTCTAGGTTATAATGTTCAGTTTTTGGTCATGCAAGCACTGGTCTGATTATTATTGTGAGGGTATTACATAGATATATTTGCATATCTGATTAGCTGATTGTATCTATGGATGATAGCATCTACATTTAATGAAGGAGAATGCCCACAGAAATGAAGGGAGCCTCCTCATCCAATCAGTTGGAGGTCTTAAAGCCAGAACAATTTCAGAAGTCAGAAAGAATAGTTTATATCTCTACTTTAGTTAACTATCTTCTTCCAGGAAATTCAACTTCACCTTTATTGGAATTTCTAGCTCGAAGATATGCCTTATTGACTTTGGAAATGCCAGATTTAAAGATCACCTTTATCAGAGTTTCCAGGCTGTGATCTGCCCTTTAGAATTCAGACTGTCCAATCTCCAAGGTCACATGAGTCAATTCCTATAACAAATCTATCTATATCTATATCTATATCTATATCTATATCTATATCTATA
>JAKSZT010054487.1:298654-371406 GCA_026826555.1 Tolypeutes matacus | reverse complement strand
TCTATCTATCTATCTATCTCGTATTAGTTCTGTTTGTTTCTCTGAGAACCCTAATAAGAACTTAAGTAGTATAGGTGGCAGCTTTAGGCACAATCCCTACCAAGCCTCTGACTAAAGTGCTAAACAGAACTGATTCTGGATACTTGCAATATATAGGGAAGATGATAGGTAGTTTCCATATATAATCGGCAACCACAACATCTCTGAAATGAGGGTATCAATGACTTCACTTTGCAGAGAGGCAAGTGAATTGCCCAAAGTCAGGAGAGGAATCTCCATCTCTCTGATCAGAGCCTGGAGCTTGCACCATTCTTATTGCATCATCCTGTCTCCACAAAACGATTCACTTCTGCATTTCCTCTTGGGATTTTCCCTGGCTGACATCATGTTCTCTCAGACTCTCATTTCTTCTTTCCTGGACCTCTGTGAGAGCCTCATAGCTGGCTCATCCCCTGTTCTTCTCTTTCCAAGCACCTTTGGCCAGATCATGCCCCTAAATTGCAGCATTCATGCCATCAATTCACTCTCAGTCCCTACAATTTCTCCCCAATGAAATACAAACCAATCCCTATAACCTCATGTGTTCTTGGTAAATCACAGTCTTATCTAAATCTACCTTTCAGATGCATCTCTTCCCCTTCTCATCCTCATCAGCAGGTGAAGCAAACCTGTATTTTCCTTCTCTTATACATGTGTTTCTCTTATTTCCTCAGTTTATATTGCTCCTCTTCTACTTCCTCTTCCACTCTGTCTCTTTCTGGGTCCATCGCAAAAACTAGTTTCTACACTCAAGCCATTATGTGTCCTCCTGCTTTACTGTATCCTCTCCAGCACTTGACCCTTATCATCTAGCATTTATCTAATTACACCATCCAATAACTATATGTATTCCCTAAGCTAATTACCTCTGTCTATATCATCTCATTACCCAACACAGTACCTTCTACATCATCACTCAGTAAAAACATTGTGGCCTTCCTGTATCATAAGGAGAACATGTCACAGGGGAGATGCACAGTATTTCACAGCCTGTGATCTCTGCAAAGCTAGTGACTCTTGATCTTTCTCCACTTTAACAACCTACCTACATCTTAACAGACTGGACCTCATTATGATTCAGAGCCATGCCAACACTGCAAATCCTATATTCACTGATATTATCCAATCATGCTCCAGATCTTTTGTGCTTCCCAATTCAGCTCAGACCTCCCCTCACTGGACTATTCCACTTTATCTCAGATCTATACTTTCCTTCTAGATTCAATTCATTCTGTGTGAAGCCTAGAGGCACTTTCCCTTCATGCTCCAGTCTGCTCCTCTTTCCCTGAATGAATCTCAACTTCTATATCTTTATTTCTTCCTCATACACCACAAGTGCTGTGGAAAACTACAAGATGACATAGCTGCCCTATTCTGGATCACAACAAAGTCAACTCACACCTCAGAAAGGCCCTCAATGTTTCTGAATGCAGTGTTATGCAGGAAGAAAACTGAAAGACTGTGATGTGCTGGAATAAGGAGAAGGGCATCACTAATGGGGTTTAAATCTGTCAATGGGTCAATTAAGATGATAACTAAAAATTGATTATGGCTCTAGCATTGACAATAGAATGAAACTGAGTACTTCTTCTTCATTCCTTTAATGACTGTATTAACCAGGGGCGTCCAGGGAAACAGAAGTGGCAGGGAATATATATGTGTGTGTATGTGTGTGTGTGTGCATATATATATATATTTTAAAACAATTTGTTGAAGTATATCATTCATACATGTACATACATAAACAATAAGTGTTCAGTAAACATTGTGAACTTACAAAACAAACATGCATAACATCATACAGGACTCCCACACATCACCCCACCACAAAATACTTTGCATTGTTGTGAAACATCTGTTAATAAAATTATGAAAGAGTATTGTCAAACTATTACTACTAACTACAGTCCATATCTTAATCCCCTATATACTTTTTAAGGATTTAATTATTTATTTATTTTATTTTATCCATTTTTACTCCCCTTCGCCCCCCCCCCCCAATTTTTTGCTGTTTTTGAGTTCATTCACTGGGCAACTCTCTGTGTCTGTTTCCTGACCTCTCTTCTCATACTTCTCCTCCTGTCTTCACTGGGATTCGATCTTTGGAATCTCCAATGTGGGAGAGAGGTGTCCTACCACCTACACAACCTCAGTTCCTGGTTTTTCGGTGTGTCTTATCTTGGCCCTCCCTTGTGTCACTCTCCTGTTTCGTCATATCTTGCTGTGTGTCTCGAGGGGCCTGATGGCGCACATGTGCACTGGGCTGGGAGGTGCATCCACTAGTGGGGCCTGGGGGGCTCAACCGCTCGTGGGGCCTGGAGGTGAATGCACTCACAGGACCTGGGGTGCTCACCCACTTGTGGGGCCTGGTGGCTCACCTGCACACGTGGCCTTGGGGGTTCACCGGCTTGCAGGTCTGGCAGTGCACCCATGCACAGGGCCTGGTGGCCCACATGCCTTCTATATATATATTTTTAATTTTTACCGGGAGGTCCCGGGGACCGAACTCAGGTCCCTCCATATGAGAGATGGACGCCCAACTGTGCTATATCTCTTAAGGTTGACCAAACATACCTAGAGTTACAGTCATTTCCCATAGAGATGGTCATATAATAAATCAGTCTTAGTTTATCACCAGCATTCTAAAAACCAGACCTAGGGAGAAAAACTAGGTCTGGGGACGTATGCGTGGTTTCTAATATAGTGAATGTTTAGCCTACCCTGATTATCACAAAACTAGGATAGACAGAATATTTGCACTATATTATGTAAATATTATGAGATGTGTTATAGGAATTAGCTCACACAACTGTGGATATTAACAAATCTGAATTTGTGTAGGTCAGGCAGCAAGCTGGGAACTCAGGTTTCCCAGGAGAAACTGGCTGGCTGAAGCAGAGATAGAAATTCTTCCTTAGGACTGCTGAAATCATCTGGTCTCTCTTTAAGGCCTTCACATGATGGGATGAGAATTCTTTCATTGCTAAAGGAATTCTCTTTTGTTGATTGTAGAGGTAATCAGCCATAGATGCAATCACCTTACTGATGATTTAAATCCACGAAATATCCTCACAGTAACAGATACAATTATTGTCATTTTTCAGATTCATTTAACAAGTTTTACTGACTGCCTTCTCCATGCCTCTTTCAGAAATGGGTTGTATCACTGAACAAAACATAAAGATCCTTGTCCTGTAGCAGAGAAGGCATGCAATAAACTTGATAAGCACATATACTGCATAGAATTAGGTAAATCTATGTCAAGGAATAAATTGTAAACTAAAAATGAGCAAATACAAGGTTGGTGGGGGTTGGGAGAGGGAGTTGGGAAAGCCTGGAAGTTGGAGTGTGGCTGCAATTGCAAAAAGGGAGGGTCAGAGGAGGCCTCCTTGAGAAGCAGACATTTAAGCCAAGACTTGAAGAAGGGAGGGAAGCAGCCAAGTTAATGCCTTGGGAGGTCATTGAATGTCCTAAATTGAGAGTATGCCTGCAGTCCAAGGAGCAGCATGGAAGCTGATGTGGCAGGAATAGAGAAGGAGAAACAAGCTCCAGAAGAACATGGGGCTTTGCAGATCAGAGTAACGGAACTGCTTTGTAGGCTGTGAGTACATTGGTTTTTATTCTAAGTGAAAGAGTTTTAAAGAAAGACATGCCCTGATTGATGTGACAGGGTTTAAAATGATCCATCTGACTTCTGCATTTTCTGCATTGCTTTCACTGATATGTTGAGAATAAGCTGGCAGCAGGAAGGTAGTTAGGAGGTGATTGGTATTAACTGAATCAGAGATCTTTGTAGCTTCTGGAAGGGCACAGTGTAAGGCTTGAATGTGTGCAGATTCTTGATATATTTTGAAACTCAACCACTTGGATGTAGGGTTTTGGAGAAAGAGATCAAAGATGATATCAAGATTCTTGGCCTCAAGACCTAGAAGCAAGTATTGTCATCACTTGAGATAGGGGAGGTTATGGGTAAAATGAGTTATGGAACAAAAATGTCCAAATTACACATTTGATCAGGATAAGTGTGAGATGCTTACTAGGTAGCCAGGCTGTATGTTGGGCAGGCAGCTGGGAATGTGGGTCTGGAGAGCAGCCTGGACTGGCTATACCATTTGGGTGTCTGGCATTTTGGAGTGTATTTATAGCCATAAGACTGCATGGCATTGGATTTGAGATCTGCGGCTTTCCAACATAAGAAGTTGTATAAGAGAGAACGAGGCAGAAAAGGAGCCTGAGCAAGAGTGACTATTGAAGTAGGAAAGAAGGTAACAGAGTGTGGGGCCTGGAAACCAGCAATTGGAAGTTTATGGAGGAATTCATAATCACCAGCTGGGTTAAATGCTATTGGAAGGTCAAATAGGAAAAAGACTGAAAACCGGACACCAGTTTTAGCACTGGTGATTAAAAATGAGCGGAACTTATCTTACTTGCTATTGTGACTTTTCAAAATGAGTTGTTGTGGCCTGATTCCACACATTTCCCTTACATTTAGTAGTTTGGCTTTAAGGAGGAAATTGAGGGCAAAAGGTAACAGAAATACTATTAGTTTTCCTTGACACCAAAAGGTCATTATGAATTTGTGAACATTTTTCTACTCTCCTTCTGGCCTGTTTCATTGGGATAGTTTCTCACCCCCTTTTTAAAGCAATGTCTTCAATTTCACTTTGAATACTATACCATCCTTCTCACCTCTTTGGGGTCTTACTCCATTTGTTCTATTAAGTCTTCCCTTTTCTCTTTGACATCCTTTTAATTGTTTTCAATTGGGTTGACTGATGCTTTCTGCTCCTTTTTCCTCCTTCTCCATCATTTTTCTTCCCCTGGGCTTGGCAATAGCTCCTCCACTCTGCAGTGCTTCCATCTATACTCCAGGCCAAAGTCAGGGTAGCCACCATGCTTCCCAGTCCAAAAAAATCTTGAGTTCAAGGTTTTCCAGCCTCAGCACAGTGGTCATTTAGGAATGGGGAATGGAGGCTATCCTATGTATTGTAGGACATTTAGCAGCATCCCTGGTCTCTACCTACTATGTGCCAGAAGGTCCCCTTCCCCAGGCTGTAACAACCAAATGTGTCACCAGGTATTGCTAAAGTCATCCCCAGTTGAAACCACTGCTCTTGCTCACCACCAGCCTCATCTCTGGTTTGGTTAAACTCCAATCCTTCATTCACATTGTGGCCAGAGTCACGATTCTAAAATGCAAATTTCATTAACAAATTCCATTTCTTTAAGTCTTGTAATGTGTCCTGATTCTTTCAGCATAAAGTTCAAACTCCCTTGTTGAACATGGAGGAAATGTTTAATTTGGCCCCTGCCAAGTCTGTATTTTCAAAGCTCCACAGATACCTATGCTTCTGTCCTACACAACTACTGACTGTTTTGTAAAATGGTCATGTGTTTTCATGCCTCTGCAATTCACCTACACTTGTCTTCACACTTCCTAAACTGTCTTTCCCTCTTGTGTGTCTAGGGAAGTCCAGCTTGTCCATCAAAATTACCTAAAGAATCCCTTCAAAGCTCATCCTCTGCACAGCCTTTATTTTTAAATTGGCTTCATATCCTTATACTCTCCTAATATTCCTCTTATATTGTTATAATAATATGTATCCTACTAGACTGTGGTCATTGATTTCTTGTCTTTACACCTTAAAAAGTTTTAATGTCCATGAAGTTCAAGGATCTTGTCTTATACTTCGTAGTTACTTAATAAGTGCTTATTAATTTTTTTTATTATGGGTAAAAATCAAAATTCTCACAATACATATAAACATTTGTAAAATGATATATAAATATATATGCATATATGTGTATTTGCTTACAAAAATGTTGTTTATATATATACATATATTTTAAGAGGTGCTTAGATTACCCAAAATATTACACAGAACCCATTGGGATTCCCACGTTGCCCACCTCCCACACCTCCCATCACATCCCACACAAACATCTCCCACAGTGTGGCCCACCACCCTCAATGAACTTACACATCCTGGAGCCTTGCCACCAACCATAGACCACAATTCACACTGTAGACCACACTCTCTCCCACTCAGTTCTGAGTGGTGTGTGCTGATTTAAAATGGCCTGCATCCGTTGCCACAACAGTACTCAGGACAACCTCCAACTCCCAAAGAAGCCACTGTATTTCAACTGCTCGTCCCCTCCCTACCCCAAAAGTGTCAAGTGGCCACTGGCTCCACCTCATTGTTATAATTTCTTGCATTGCTAGAATCACCATATGTGAACAAGAGAATACCATCAAGTCCACTCTAGTCCATAGTTCTTCCCCCAATCCTGAGGGGACTGGGATGGTGATGTCCACTCCAACTCCAAGTGAGAGAGGGCTTATATCCCATGGATATGGTGGGTGGAATGATCCTGCCTGCAGATGCAGGCCCTCTCCATTCCCTGGGATGGCCATTTCCTATCGTTGTCTCCTCACCAGGTGACTTGGATGAGTCCATTGAGCTGTAGGGTAGGAGTTGCAGCTCCACCTAGATTTCATGCACACCTGGCACATAGGTACGCGGGATGCTCCAGTCTCTGGAAGTATACCTAAAAACTCCAGCATCGCATATAGGTTTGAATAGAAGGGACTGGTGAACCATGTGCAGGAAGGACTTATTTGAGTCTAATTCTGTCACTCTCAGGAGCACAGATTCCAAAATAGAACCCACTGATAAGGCATCAGTCTCTGGGGCTATCCCCCCTTATATAGGACCAGGGTGTCTCCGGAGCTCTCAGGAACCCCACTGAGTGGGGTGATAGGCACTTAGATGTTCTATGAGCTCCTACTGAAGTGTGCGTAAGAGTTACCTCTGGGATGACCTCCCGACTCTCTTTAACTAATAAGTTAAAAGATTGCAGAGGAGTGCCGTAACCTCTTACATGGCCAATAATTAAATCCTTAGTGGAGAAACTACCAGTTGAATTGATTCTAAAGGATGAAAAGCATTTGAACATTTAAAACTATGAAAACATTGGAAGTTTAGAGATAGGCGAGTAGAAATTTGGTTAGAGGGCTGAGGGTGATTGGATTCATGCAAGAAAAGAAGAGAATCATAAGTTGGCTTAGATATTGGAAGGTCTTGAATTTGAGCTTAAGGCATTAATTAATGGAAGACAGTAATGATCCTAATAAGCCCTGGTATATCTGAAACTTTCCTCTGGAAAAGCTATCTGGTAGTCCAATATAGTAAAATGTAGAAAGAAAAGAATGGGCCATTTATGGGTATTATTATAATTCAAACCAAAAGAAATAGAGGCTTGAACTAAGAAAGGGGAAAATTTTCCATAATTCTTAATCAGACTATACCTGAATTTGCTTTAGAAATATTGATACCAATCAATTCAGAGATTCTCTGCCCAGTGAACGCAGGCAGAGAGCCAATTATGTGACACTAGGGTTTCAAAGAGAGAAAGAGTTTATTGTCAAGTGCAAAGGCAAGGAGCTCAGAAAGCCTATGGCCATAAATCTGTCTCTCCAAACTGGAGAAACTTTAAGTGTTTTATACCATTCAAAAAAAAGGCAGTCAGGCTAAGGATAATTATGAGGTTAGAGACAGTCTACAGTCTAATCACTGGGCATGTGCAGATTGATTATATGCTGGTTTACTTGAAGTTTAAGGTTACTACTGCACATGTCAGGTGGCCAACTCTAATTAGAACTGCCTTGGTCTAAGAGGATAACTTAGGAATTTGGGAAGTCAGTTATGGACTGACTCATGTTAATCAACATGCAAGGACTCCTGACTTCAAGGAAGAGTATGGTACGTACAAGGGCACCACACTTTGGGATTGCAAAACAAGATAAGAGGATACCGGCTAAGCCAGTCACAAGTTGTCTCCTTACTGTCCAGTTACCAGGTAAAGATGTCATTTCAAAACATAGCAACAGTATTAAATAAAGCATCTGGATTACGTTCAGTGAGGAACAATATGTGCAGATATTTTCTTTTGGCTATTTCAAAAAGCTGACCTACATCAAAGCTATTCAGTGAGCTATCACAGTTATTGGTATTTTCTTTTGGACTAAAACATATTTGTTAGTTTTTCAGTTACGAATTCTTCATTTTCTTTTGTCCATTCCTCAGTCTTAAGGGATATTTGGGTGATAACCATTTTGGCTTCTTCATACTGAAAAGGGGCAACATAATCATATTCCTAAGAGTTGGAGGAATGGAAATTCTTAGATAGCAACTGCACAGACTCCTTGACTTCAGGTTTCAGTTGGATTATTAAAGTCTTTTCTGCTACTCTGCTTTGTCAAGGCAAAGATAAAAAGCAGAGACAAGCTTTAAAAATGAATATAATTATTAACAATATTGTCAGGCCAAGATACTAATACTGAAGGAAACTAGCACTTCTGTTTGAGGCTTTGCATACTGTGGCAATTTGTGATATCTGGCTGTGACCTGCATAAAAGTAACCTTTAGAATGACCTCCTGTCTCTATTTCAAATCTCTTAGCCATAGAAACTTTATTTTATTTCTTTTCCCCTTTTGATCAAGATCTTTCTCCAAAAGCATTGCTGCTCAACATTTGTTATAGTACCACAGTGCCAGGGAGGATAATCCTTGGGAAACATGTCCCATGTAGGGGGGCATGGTAGAGAATTTATTGCAGAGTTTGGCTTAGAGAGAGGCCATATTAAGTAACAATGAGATTTCTAGGAGGTGACTATGAGGCATTAATTATAATTAAACTTAGTCTTTACAGAAATAAAGTTTATAAATGCAAGCTTTAAGACTGAGGTCTTGGTTCATTAGCATATTTCCTTTTATGAGGCAAGGTTCATATATTTTGGAGTTTATTTTCATAAGCCTTCCTGTTATAAGTTTAAATAGGATAATTTACTTTCTAAAAGGAGGGGAGCTTAGATGTAGAACTTGTAAAGTTTTGTTTGATTATATTTTCAGTAAGCTTGAAAAGTTAGGAGGATTTCCCCAGGTGGGGGAGTTTACATTTCAATGCATTTCTTCCCTGGTCCCTCAAGGGACTTTACAAATACTTTTTCATTTTCTGGCTCAAACACTTTGAAATGCATAACTGAATTACATCAACCCATATATAATACTAAAATTTCATTCCTTATTTTAGGTTCTATGTTAATTATGTTGAGTTAGGTTGTTCAAATAAACTGACCAGACAGGTTAACTTAGATAATGTGCCACAGGACATTCAGATTTTGGATAAAATAAATCTCTCTTACTTGGTCTCACATAGTAATTAAAGCTTTAAAATATAAATATTACCCTTTACCTTATATTCTGCTTTACCTTGGTCTTAATTAGATCAGTCTCATTTATATTCTTATCTGAAGTCTGATTTCTTTTTCAAATTCTTCGATAGTTGCAGTATGGAGTTGTCTTTTTTAATTAATGCAACTATTTCAGTGCTACCAGAGCTGAAGTACTTTAACTCTGAGTTTCAGGTGTCACACAAATACATAAAGTTCCATGGAGTTACCAGGTTACACATAAAGAGTAAAGCACTTCACAATACAGAACCAGCAACTAAAGCCCAGGAACAAATGTGACTGCTGCAAGAGCTTACAATCTAGGCTCTAATTCTTTTATGAGTATTTTCTAAATGAAGATATTTCCAGAAACAAAACATTTGACTATTAACTTACATTGAGGTTATAAACCACAGAACATAGCAGAAATTTTTGTTTTTTACATTTTTATTAGGGTAATACATAATTTATAGGTAGAACATAATTTATATACTTGCTTTGTTTTTCTTTGCTTACAGTCTTTTTTTGCTAAAGATTAAGCTTTAACCTGTAGCTGACTGTAAGCACTTTTATTTCCTTTAAAAAAACTATAGATTACATAAATGTTACATAAAAAATATAAGGGATTCCCATATAGCCCACCCCCTACACACTTTCCTATATTAACATTTTTCATTAATGTGGTACATTTGTTACAATTGATGAACACATATTGAAGCATTACTATTGACCATAGACTATAGTTTACATTATAGTTTACACTTCACCTTGCATAATTTTTAGGCTTTGACAAAATGTTTAATGTCCTGTATCCATCATTGCAATGTCTGCAGGACAATGCCAATGTCTTGAAAATTCCCCCATGTTACATCTATTCTTCCTCTCCCTCCCCTCAGGATCTCTAGTGGCCACTGACTTATATCAATGATACAACTTCTTCTTTTTCTAGAATAATAAAAAGTTTATAATAGAATAATAATAAATATACTTTAGTCCATTGTTCATTCCCCAGTCTTGAGGATTTGGGGATGGTTATGCCTACTCTGTTTACAATTGAGAGGGGGTTTAGATCACATGGGGCAGATGGATGGAACTGTCTTGCTTGCAGTTGCAGAGAGTCTCTGTTAGTTGGGATGGGAATTGTCCATCATCCTCACCTTGTTAGTTGTCCTGGGTAATTCCAGTGAACTGGAGAATAGGTGTTGCAACTCTGTTGAGATTCAGGGATCAACCAGCATATGAACAGACGTAAAATTTAAGTCTCTGGGACACATATTTAAAAGTATAGTGCTAAGTATAGGTTCAAATAAAAGGGTCAGAAGAGTCATGTGTAGGGAAACTATAAATGAGTCTACATTTATATTGTTACATTGGGGAGCATAAATTCCAAAGTATGACCCACTGACAGCGTGCCAAATACCTGAAACTGTCTGCCCTGCCTATAGTGTCTAGATATCTCAAGAGCCCTCAGGAGCACTGCTGTTTGAGGTGCTGTTTACTGTGGCAGTCAATGAGATCCTGCTGAGATGTACATAAGTATAACCTCTAGAATGATTTCCTGACTCACTTTGAAATCTCTTAGCCATAAGAACTCATTTGTATTTACCATTTCCCCTTTATGGTCAAGGTCTTTTTCCAGGTGCCTTACTAGTAGTTGGTGCTTGGTAGTAAACCCTCGGAGCCAGTGAAGCTCATGCCCGGGAGTCAGGTCCCACACTGGGGGGATGGTAGTACATTTATATGCTGAGTTTGGCTTAGAGAAAGGCCACATTTGAGCAACAAGGAGGTCCTCAAGAGGTAACTCTTAGGCAACATGTAAGACTAGGCTAAGTTTCAATTTCACAAGAAAAGGTTCATAAGTACAATCATCAATATCAAGGTTCCAGTGTAATGGTCTGTCCTCCTTCACTAGGCACCCGGTGATTCTTGCTGTCCCATTAGAGAATGTAGTAGAGCTCCCTAGGACAGGAATCTGATATTCTTTCAATTATTGTGTGAATCTCCACTCATCGTGACAATGCTCCACGAACACTTGAACACATTCAGATGCTTTAGAGGCATGCCCCAGATGAACCCCCTCCAATGCATCCCCCCATCACAGACACCCCACACCAATGTTCTTCCCCTGCCACAGTTGTGACCCTTCTGCAATCCAAAACCTCTCCAAAGATGAAGCAGATACAGATGAAGAAGGATGAAGTAGGATGTTGAGTCCCTGCCCCCTAGGTGGGTGAAGACTCACAGAGATACTGCACTGCAGAGAAGGGAGGTTGGAGTTTTAATGTTGGGGCCCTGGGAAGTGAAAACACAGAGAAGCAGATACGTGAGGAAAGAGAGAGAGCTCCATTAGACACAGCAGAGGCCCCAGGAGAGAGAAGAGCCATTCGCCTGAGTTTACAGCTGACCTTGTGGAGAGAGCAGAGTAGCTGAAACCAGAGAGAAACAAGCCCTGGGAGAGAGACAAGACTTATCCCAGCCTACAGCTGATATTGGAAGAAGCTGGGACCACAGAGAGTTAAGAGGAAGAGGAAGCCTGCACCTTTTCAGACATAGGCAACCATCTTGCTCCAACATGTGGCAACAGACATCTTGCTCCAACACATGGCAACACAATGCTTTATGGCCTTGTGACTGTAATCTTCTACTCCAAATAAATACCCTTTATAAATGCCAACAGATTTCTGATATTTTCCATCAGCACCCCTTTGGCTGACTAATATAGAATTTGGTACTGGAAAGTGAGGAAGTGCTTTTGCAATTACTAAAATGCTGGAACGATTTTATAAATGTGTAAGGGGTATTTTTTTGGAGGAATTGTGAGATGCTTGGTAGAAAAGACCTACAGTACTTTGAAGAGACTGTTCATAGGGATATGGATGCTAAAAATACTTTTTATGATGCCTTAGAAGTAAATGATGAAACTATTACTGGAAACTGGATTAAAGGCAAACTGTGTTTTAAAGTTGCAGAGAACTTAGCAAGATTAACTCTTGGTGTTACTGGATTTTGTCTAGATTCTTAACTATGTTGTAGAAATGAATTTCAAAAGCATGTTGGGTTAGTTAGGTCAGTAATTTATGAAGGTAGGGAGGGAAGAGAAATGGGAGAAAATAACAGATCATGGGTCCCTGGTAGAGAGTAAGGGGCTGAAGAGTGATAAAGAGGGCTGATTTATAGACTACAATTTCCCATTATAGGTTATCAATACGCAGGTTTTACTTGCATGTTGATCCATGCTGGGGGAGACACAGCAAGAGCAGGGCACAGAAGGCAAGAGAGGGTGGGAGAGATTTGAACTTTGTGCTTGCTTTTTAAACAGTTAATTATTCCACCCTTTTGCTAATAGCATGGGAGGAGTTCCAGCTGTTTGCTCTTTTAATTGACTACCCCACCCATCAATCTCCCAGGAGGGCCCAATTATAAGGCCCCTGGAGAATATCTGGGGCTTCTCCTGGCTTCCAGAGGACACATTCTGGATGGCAGTAATCTCATGAGAGTCTTCTAGCAGCCATCTTGGGGATATCGATGTCCACGTGGACTTCTTGCCAGGTTCCAGATCCATCTATTGATTCCCTATCTTACTAGCCTGCTTCACTGGTGTTTTATGGAAGGCAGAATTTGAAAATGGTGAGCCTGGGCATTCAGCTGAAAAACTTTCCAAGGTAAACTTGGAAAATGCAGCTTGGCTTCTACTTGCAGCTTATAGCAAAATGCTGAATGAGAGAAATAAGCTGAGAACAGAACTATTGGGCACAAAGAAATCAGAAATTGATTCTGGAAATTCTAAGCTTCTGGAAATCAAGCCCTCAGACGATAGTGCCCCATTTGAGGACTTAACTAAACTTCGAACTTGTGAATCAATATTGTAGATACAGTTATCTAGGAAAGACTTGTGGAAAGTCTTAATGTCTGATGGCTTGGACCCCTGGTTCTTGCATGCTAAACAAACAAACTTTTTGAGGGAGCTGTATGAACAAAATCACTGTCAGCCTGGAATAAAAAGGACAAGGAAGGGAGACATTGAAAGTGAAACAACTTCAAGAGGAAAACCATGGAAAATGAGATCTGGAATTAAGACATCTCTTTGGGCCAAGAGAGGAATCCACCCCATGTGTACAAAGAGGGTGAGTTTGCCCTGGCAGTTGAAGAGGGTGGATGTTCCTGCCCAATGTTCAGGGAGAGTTTTGCCTCCCCAAGGTATGGAGAGGGTGGAGCACATTCCCCAGGGATTAGGAAGGTTAAGGTTAATGCCCCATAGGTTTGAGAGAGGTAGGCTTCTCCCTGATGGATTACAAAGGCCAGGTCACCAACACATTGCTCTGAGAGGATTGAGCCTGTATGCCAAATGTTAGGGAAGATGTTGTCTTCACTGTACTAGAGGGGCTAATACTCTAACTCAAAGATTAGGTAAACTGTGGCAATCACCCCAATGCTCTTGGAGTGTGAGGTCTGGAGCTTGGTCACCACCCAGATGCTTGATGAGGGAGGAACCAAGAAAATGGCTGTTGGGCAAGCCTGTGGAAAGGGTGGGTCCCCATGTGGATGCAGGGAGAAGAAACTATCAAGTTAAGAATGATTCTCAGACTTTGTCATCTAATGAAGTATGCCCTACAGGTTTACAGAATTGTAGGGGACCCATGACTCATGTTTCCCTCCCAATTTCTCCTTATTGTAATGAAAATGTTTATCCTTTGTTCATTTATGTGTTGGAAGCAGATAAATGGTTTTGTAAGTTCCAGAGGTCTACAGCAGATGGGATTTTGCCCCAAGACAAACTGTATTTTCATAAATTGATTGTGATATTATTTTGTACTTAGTTTATTGCTACTGGAATAAGGTTTTTTGAATATTGTAATGTCTTTTTGGAACTCAGAGGGTGGAGTATAGCAGTTTGATATTGTTTATGAATCCCAAAAATAGATATTGGATTATGTTTGTAATCTGGTCTATTCCTCTGGGCATATTAGATTATATTGGATTCAGAGGTTTCACTTTCACTTAATTAAATAATGATTAAGGCTTTGATTGGGCCATGTCAGTAGGATGTTGAGTCCCCACCCCCTTGGTGGGTGGGAACTCATAGAGAAACCACACTGCAAAGAAGAGAGGTTGGAATTTTAATATTAGAGTCCCAGAAGTGAACACACAGAGAAGCAGATACATGATTAAGAGAGAAGGCTCCATTAGACACGGCAGAGACCCTGGGAGAGAGACAAGCCACTTACCTGATAGTTTACAGCTGACCTTGTAGAATGAGCAGAGCAGCTGAGCCCAAAGAGAAATGAGCCCTGGGATAGAGATGAGACTTATCCCAGCCTACAGCTGATATTGGAAGAAGCTGGGACCACAGAGCCTTTAGAAGAAGAGGAAGCCTGAACCTTTGCAGCCATCTTGCTCCAACACATGGCAATAGACTTTGGTGAAGGAAGTAACTTACGCTTTTTGGCCTTGTGACTTGACTGTAAGCTTCTACCCCAAATAAATACCCTTTATAAATGCCAACAAATTTCTGGTATTTTGCATCAGCACACCTTTGGCTGACTAATACAATACCTTACATCCTTAAGTTACCAAAATGATTTTGGAAATCTAACTTGTGAGAATAATGATTTAATATGGTTAAATGAAAACATAATTTTCCATTTGAAATAGTAGATGCAACAGTTGCTTATTTCATTAGTAAATTTGTATAAATTTAGGGAGATTATACTAAAGTAAAACAAAATTGTATGCTTGTATTGTAATTAACATTGCTAGATTATAGGTGATGGTTTTTAGATATATTGCCTTCTTCAGTTTATCATTGTATTAGTATTTTAGTGAACTACATTATGAAACATTTACAAGGATACTTTTCCGAAATGGTTTTCTGGAGGTAAATGAGGGAGGGCTTGCTATTAAGGTCAAGCCATGATTTAATTGCAGGCTTACCAAACAGCCAGTGTTTATCTATTTTTTTTTTTTTTCATTTTTAATAGAGTTGTCTGTTATTAAGGTTTAAGAGCACTAATTCTATTAATGTGTCTATCCAATTCCAAGTGGAATTAACATGGAAACAGAACAGAGAACATTAATGTTGTTATCCTTCACTTGAAGATTTTTACTAATATACCTTGTTTTTTCTAAATAATATAGTGAAAATATACAAATGAAACTATGAAATCATGTGTGCACAAGCAGATTTGTATAAATACTTAAAACACTTTAGTCAATGCACAATCTTTTAATAAGGATAAATGGCACATATAAGTATTACATTGTACCCCTTCAAAAAAACACAATGTATTATATACTATTTAATTTTATATGAATTTTTAAATCCATGAAAGCATTTTGTCCTAACAGTTAAGTTAAATTTGTATGCATACCTACTACAAAAATTTTAACACTATGACTATCCATAATTAGTCTAATTTATGGTTGAAACAACATCTTGTGGAGTGAAGATTGTACAACATGATTTTAAACTATTGTATAGAAAATATCATATGCTGGTATATTCTTACATAAAGTGGCAATTGATTAGGAGGATGAAAATGGAGAGTTAATTATCAAAATATTTTTGACTACACAAAGAATAATTTTACATTGTCTATTTAAAGAATAAATATACTTCTTTGTATAATATACTTTGGAAAAATTCAATGTTACTGACTTCAGCCCAACAGGCAACTGACTAGAAAGCTTTTTTCTTAAACCTAATGGATTATGGTAATTCAGTCAATTTTCCTTTAAGATGACTTAAAATAATTTATTGTGCTCTGAAATAAAGATTTCCCATTCAGATGCTTAATTAACTCCTAAATGATATAAATGAATAATTTGTTAGTCTAACAAATTATTCTTAATTGCTATTGTGCAGTAGAGCTAGAAAATGCATATTTTAATCTCCTCTGATTTATTAAAGTTTGAGTTACAATGATTCACCCAGAATGTAAAAAGTTATTTGGTGTATATGGACACAATACACTAGATTTCTAAGTTAGCTATTTCTTTGAGGTTGGTCTTGTGTGCTAGGCTTGTTGAAGTCTAGTTTTCAGCACCCCCTTAGGAACATGCTTCAGAGTCAAATTTCCTTAGCTTATCTTTTATGAAGATGCATGCACAATTACACACACAGTCACATGTTCCCTCTACCCACAGCACCTTTTTCTTCTTTTTTTATTGATTTGTTTTATTTTATTTTTATTAGAGAAGTTGTAGTTTTATGAAAAATCATGCAGAAAACACAGGATTTTCCTACCCTCCCCCCGTTATTGATACCTTGCTTCAATGTGGTACCTTTGTTACAATTAATTAAGGAATATTATTACAATTGTGTTGTTAATTATAGTCCATGGTTTACAGTAGGGTTCATCTTCTGTATAGTATACAGACTACACAGAGAACAATTTTACATTGTCTATTTAAAGAATAAATATGCTTCTTTGTATACATAGTCATGCATACTATATGTGTGTGTGTGTATTGTATAAATGTTACTAGAATATATGTTCTAGTAACATATATGCAACCTAAAAATTCCCTTTTAACCACTTTCAAGTATATAATCCACTGCTGTCAATTACATTTAAAATGTTGTGGTACCATCACCTCCCTCTATTGCTGAAACTTTATGATCAACCTGAAGAGAAACTCTGTACAATTTAAGCATTAACTCCCATTCCCCACCAGATCCTGGTTTCTGACTTTCTGAATTTGCTTATTCTAATTATTTCATATCAATGAGATCACACAATATTTGTCCTTTGGTGTCTGACTTTGAAATAAACCCTTGTTTTTGTTTCTTAAAAGCCTGCTGAAAGAAATATAGCAGAAATGGGTTGGCTTTTACAATGCGGGTTTATTGGCTTGAAGGCTTATAGTTCTCAGGGTGAGAAAAGTGTCCAAATCAAAGCATCACCAGGTGATTCTTTCTCCTTGAAGACAGCTACATGGAGGCACCTGCTGGTCTCTTGCTTCTCTTCCTGGTTTCATCCCTTCAGCTTCTGGCTTCCTCGTTCCTGGGTTCCATTGATTTCAGCTTCTTGCTCTTGTGGCTTTCTCTCTCTGTTCCTGTGTTCTGTTGATTTCAGCTTCTGGCTCCCAAGGCTTTCTCTCTCAGCTTTGTGGGTTTGTCTCCATTTCTGTCTCCATATTCATCCTGTTTATAAAGGACTCCCATAAGAGGATTAAGATCCACCCTGAGTCACACCCTATTAAAGTGATCTAACCAAAAGGTCCCATCTACAATAGATTTACTCCCACAGAAATGGATTATCTCTAAAGATATGATTTTCTGGGGGTACATACACTCTCAAACTATCACAATCCTTTTCTTCTTTATGGTCTCAAGACTTTGGAGGAAATAAAAAGTAGCTCCTCTTTACAAAAAGTTTCGGCATTTTGAACTTACATTGTTTTCCGACTGTATACTGAGATATAGATAAATATAGTATTATTCTTCCCATCTCTGCCTTTACATTAGAGTGGGATTGTCAAGGTAATTAGTATGGCACAGTGGATTTGTTTTTTTCCATGGCTCAGTGAGTTCACACTGAAAGCTAAATCATTATCAGCAACTTCTCAGCCTGAGAATCATTCTCTCTTTATTATTTTTTTTGTCATTCTCTGGCCATGTATTCTTGTTCTATGTATTTTAGAGAGGTTGAGTAGAGTTTTGTTCTCTTTGTGGTAGCCTAATACCTTAGGTTGGTTGTTTAAATATTTACTTAGCTAAGAGATGTCAATCATGCTGTCAAAGCCCCCCAAAACTTGTGGTTCTTAAACATCCCTTTGGAATGAGACTGATTCTCTTTCAGAAAGACCCAGGAGGCAGGACTTCCTGTAGGTTCATTAGTGCCTAATGATTCTATAAGGTTTTAGGAAATACAATTAAATGCACATAATTACAGATCTCACAAAAGTCAAAGTTGGCCATGGCTCTTTCCCAAGGAAATGTGATGTGCTTATGGCATGCTGAGCCAGTATTAGATCAGAAAGATTTTGTTAAGGTCCATAACCCTATCTTTTGTTTTATCCCATTGAATATATAAGGCTTAAAGGTTTTTTTTTTGCATATTCTTTTGAAGAATTTATTAATTTTTATACATACACAGATGACATGATTATAGACAAGTTTTGATATTTAGGAAAACCCTTCTGTCCACCTTTCTTTTTGATAAATGAATCATCACAATCATTTTTACAATTTTGAAAACAATTCACAGCTTTGTTGGGCTGAAGCAATTGTAAGAATATATTGGTACTGGTATATGCAACCACTTACAACGTTTAAAAACAGCAATGAAAAAATAAGCCATTTAAATATTGATTTCATATAAAGTAGAAAGTTTTTAGTTGCTATATAATTGCTCAATAGGTTTTTTCTTTATCAACTTAAAATAAAAAACTTGAACTCAGACTACTAAACTTTTTTTCTGAAAATTACACAATACATTCATGCCACAAGACTTGGTGAAGTGATCTCTTTTGCTGTAGTTGTGAAACGAATTTTGCTATGTCAGAAACTGATTTCCAATGGACTAGTGATTTCCAATTTCACCCACACCCGGGTTCAGGACAGAGAAAAGGGCCTCCGAGTAAAGCAAGGCCATGGGAAGACCTCTGCTTCTTGTTTATCTGGGAATGTTGAGATCACAGTTTTGCCTAGTGTGGAAGCAGTGGATAGAAGGAGAATTGAACATGTTCAAAAAATATTTAGCAGACAAAGTCAAAAGAACTCGGAATTGGTGAGTATGCAAGGAGTGAGGGAGAAGGAGGTTGTCTTAATTTGCCAAGGCTTCTATAAGCACAGAATAGTTGGTTTAAATAACAGGAATTTATTTTCTCATAGCGTTGGAGGCTAGAAGTTCAAAATCAAGGAGGTGGCAGGATCATGGTTTTTCTGAGGTCTTTAGCCAGCAATCCACAACTCAATTTCTGCCTCCTTCACATGGCCTTCTCTCTTTTATCTCCTACTGTGTCCAAATGTCATCTGCTTGTAAGGACACAAGTCATATTGGAGTAAGGCCTGCCCTGATTCAGTCTGGCCTCACCTTAACTAAAAATATCTTCATATATCCTATTTACAAATAGGTTCATATCCACAGGTCCAAGGGTTAGGACTTGAACATGTCTTTGTGAGAGACAAGACTAAATCCATAACAGAGGTGTAACTCTAGCTCTCTGACTTGCACAAATGCATATATGGTGAAGCCATTAATTGAGACAAGTACCACCAGAAGAAAGCAGGTTTGGTGAAGGAAGACTATAAATTTGGCTTCAGACTAGTTGAGTTTGAGACATAGAGAGGATATTTAAGAAGTTGTTGGATGCATGAGTCTGGACCTTAGATGTCAAGTTTGGGTTGGAGATGTAATTAGTAAGCTTTCTGCCTAGAGATAAGAATTGAAGCCAAGGGTGTAGAGGAGAGCATCCAGGAGGGCTGCAGGTGAATAAACTTGAAATGACAATTATGGTAGTAGTTTTCTGCCTTCTAAATATGAAGAGAGAGCTGCTGATCCATTCATGTCTATATCCCTTAAAATTGTTTAAACAGGTCTCAATACCTTTCAATGATCATTGACAATTATTTGCTGTCTACATATTTCAGGATTACCAACTGTCTAGTAAAATTCAGCTTATAGGAGAAGCCAGACTGGGTATATTTTCAAGACTGAGAAGGGAGTGGAAGTCAAGGCTAAATCCTTTTATCGGACTGGGCTTAAAAATATCACATGAATCCAACCAACCTACCTTTACTTTGAATTCTTACTGCTTTGAATGTGTTCATGGTTTAAGTTTTTTTATCCTTAAAGAGTTGTTAGGAAATTTGCCAAATCTTGTAGACAAAAAGCTTGAAAAAATCTGCACTATACTCAAACAGAGCTCACTGGGTTGTCTTATTTCCCTGCTAGGAACAAAATCTACTTTTGCACATTTTCACATTAATTAGTAGAGAATTCAAATACCAGTTGCCTATCCCATTGCGTGGTAGATTGAAGTCCAGGAAAGCATTCAGCATACAGGGCGTCCCTGGGTGAGTCTAGAATTGGGGAGATTTATTCTAAGGAGACATTGCTGAGATGAGGAATAAATGGGGCTTTATGATGAGAAGGTTCTCATTAGGAACATTCTGGTAAAGAGATCATGCATTTCTTATAAATTACTAAGTAGAATTGTTAAGTAGAAAATATTTAAATGTAAAAATCAGTATTTGTCAATTAATGTAATTATGGTGGAGTAGAAATATTGACTAAAAGTATAATTGTATGATATGTTCTTTACATCACAATAGATATGGCACTGAATAAACTATTGTTTGTAATTTTAACTCTTAGATTGTTCTCTCTTGTCTTTACTTTTATTTGACTTGTTATCTCAGAAGTCTTTCTGACAGACGGGTCACTTCCTTCTAGTTCTGGAAACCCAAACAACTGTCCAACTTTGCAGGATGCACATTTGATTGGCAGGTAGACTGGTGCCAATGGAAAATGTTTATTTTAGAATCTAGTTTGCTTTATAGTGAAAATTCTAATAATAAAGACATTGTTCAAAAGAAGTAAAGAAAGTGGGAAGGAGAAAAACAGGTGACTAGCTCACTCTAAACTAGAATACATCCATTTTTAAAATCTGAACGTTGGGTCTAAGTTGGCTAAACCACAGACCCTGGCTTGTGACCTCTTTTTTCACGAGCTATTAGGCCATTCCACCACCTGGAGTGTAATGCCTTCCTTCAGTTTAGAACTCTGTGCCTTCAAAGAAAGAAAGACTTATGTGTGAGGCTGCCAGGGAAACTCAGAAAGAACTCCCAGTGTGCTTTGTCCATGGGTTTTGAAGTCAGACAGATCTCAGTTTGCGACTTGGATTTAATATGGAATAGTTCTGTGGCTGGGGACATCATACCTGGCCCCGTAGAATATCCATTTCCATACCTGACACAGGCTTTGCTCCCAGGGTTGTTAGACCAGGTTTCAACCCCTATCGGGACTGAATCCTGGTCCCATTATTTCCAAGCTGTGTGATCTTGAGAAATTACTTAACCTCTCTGTGCCTCATTTATAGAACCTTCCTCACAGTGCAGTTGTGAAGATTAAAAATGACTAAATGCCACATAGAGCAATAAATTGTTGTTATTACTATTGTTGCTATTTCCTTCATGCTAAATTTGACGTCCTATTGAGCATGCATTTATACTCACCATCAAGTATCTAATTGTACTCTATTATTAGTGGGCTTCAATGCTCTGAAGATTGCTAATGGAGGGTGGTGGAGATGGGGCTGGAATCCAACAAGGCCATATGTGACAGTTTGAAGCAGCTTTTCGTAGATTCCAGAAAAAATCATGTTCTTAAAACTAATCCTTTCCTGTGGCCTAGGGACTCTTTAATTGGATTAGATTCAATTGGGGGCCTTTGATTGGATTACTTCAGTGATTGTGAACCAGGGTGGGTCTTGGTTTTCTTGCTGGAGTCCTTTATAAATGGGAGAAATATGCAGAGACACACAGAAAAGCTGCAGAGACAGAGAAGCCCCACAAGGCTGATAGAGATGAGGCCCAGAGGAGAGGTCCTGGAGGCTGGAGGCTGGAATCAGTGGAGCACAGAGGCACAGAAAGAGGCCCCCTGAGAGTCTGAGAGAGAATGAGGAGAAGGGAGAGACAAGTCATATGCCTAACCACCCACAGCTGAGACTGGAGGGGAAGGGAGAGACCTTGGCAGAGCCGCCATTGTGTCTTATCACAGAGCAGGAACCCAAGATCACCAGCTGCTGACCTTCAGTTCCTGTGACAGCATCTCTGTGATGCCTTGATTTGGACATTTTCACAGTCTCAGAACTGTAAGCTATTAACCAAATAAATTTGCATTATAAAGGCCAACCCATTTCTGGTATATTGCTCCCAGCAGATTTTAGCAAACTGAAGCACCATGCCTTCCACTTGGAAAGAAAATACTGCTAAAGACCTGTTCTGTTCTCTACTACAGTCACTGAAGCTCCTATCTCCCCTCTTTCCTTCAGCACCCAGCTCTCCCGTCAAGACTCTACCCCATCTTTTCTTTTCTTAACTCTCCCAGACTCCACCTTCTTAGTTATACCAAAGGACAATTATTTAAAGTAATTTTCTGTAAAAGGAAGTATGTTTGTGTGTGAGTGTGAGCACGCAGGCCGTTACTTAAAATAACAAAGGCAAAATTGTTTTATGCAAACACAGAAGCAATCAATGTGGTATTTTATACTGTGGCAGTATTGTAGCTTTTATGATAACCCAGAATCTAAGAAAGAAAGCATATGGCCACCTGCCAAATTTAAGAAGGTAGGAACTTGTGACTCTAACCTCAGGATGCAACCCAAGGCAGTCTGAGATTATCATCCCTTTCCAACTGCAGCTATTTCATGCTATTGTAATGATTCTGCATTTTCATTGGGTCTCTGAAGTGATCTTCCTAAACTGGTCATTTTATAAGACAAAAGCCTTTTGAATGAGAGACATATTCCTCCCTTTTTAAGAAGTTTTTTTTTTTTTTTACTTCTTTGATACATTTCATCACATACTTTCCAGCAGAAAACAAACAAAACAACACAAAATGCATTCAGTTTTTTGCATTACCCTTCCTATACACTCACGTGCAGATGGCGTTGAAGAGACCACAGGGGAAAGGGATTGGCTAGGTCTTTTTCTTTTTAAATTTTACTGTTTTTTTTTTTTTGTGTGTGTGTATTAATGAAGGGCTTTCTCTTTGAAAACTGCAAGCTTCTTATTCAGATTTATTTGAGGTAGAACAGATTTCTGATTAATTTTAGCTATGTAATTCTGTCTTTTCCTTCTTTTCAGAAAAAAGCACATCTTCAGTTAAAGATGCAATGAATGTGTAAATATAAGGTATTGTGGAGTATCTTCATGTGATGAAAGACAAACCAAAGGAAGGCTGTCTAAGTGTGTCCTTGGTTTGTTGCCGTAAATGAATAAAGTTTGATTGAAATGCAACATTCTTCTAGCAAAGTGCACACATCGTGATATACGGCTCAGTGGCTTTCTCCAAAGTGAGCACTGTCGTATGATTATTATGCAGAAAAACACAAAAACAAAATTGGAACATTTCCAGAACTGCAGAAGCTGCCATCCTGCCTTTCCTAGTCACATGTCTTTTCCAAAGGAACCCCTGTCACCCTGACTTCCAAAAACTCCATATATTCCTATTACTTGTTTTTTTTTTTAATTTTTTGTAAAAATAAAATCAAACAGTATGCACTTTTCAATGTTGGGATTTTTCCAGTGTTTTGGACTCTTTCCAAGATTCATCCATGTTATTGCATAGTATTCTATTACGTGAATGTATGACAATTTATTTTTCCATTCAATAGTTTGATATTTGAGTCATTTCCTTTGTGGTGCTAATAGCAATAATGTTTCTGTAAACACTCAAGGACAAGCCTTTGCTCTAATGCATATGTGTTTTTCTTGTGCAATAACTAGAAGTACAAATGCTGGGACGCTAGGGAAGTACATAGTCAAATGGAAATAGATGCTGTCATAAGTCTTCAAAGTGGTTTTACCTCACTTTGTTCAGTAACTGTTCATCTCTTTTGCCCTATTTTTGATCGGTTTTTGCATCATTTTCCCATTGATTTTAAACTATAAAGTGTCTTATAATAACTGTATTTTACAGGGCAATGGTACAGTCTCTGCTTCTTAAGCTTACAGCAAAATAAAATGTCCTGACCTCCAGTTCAGTCAGCTTTGTTGTACAAACAAAATATGTAAAGCAGAAGTGAAGAACGTCTGAATGGTCAAAATTTAACACTCGCTTTAAAATCTCAAAGGTCTCCAAAAGTCTCTGGCTGTACTGTTTCTATTTGGTTGAAATGAATATACCTGGAAAGCACAAAATCAAGCTGGTTGTTTTTTACACTGGTAAGTAAATAAAATATTTGTGGAATTAGCACTAGCTACAGCTGAAGTTGTGAATTTAGCTGACCCAAACCATTATATATATCAGATACAAAAACTGGAAACACTGAGATACTTTAAGTCTCTTCTCCTGCTCTTCACAGACCTGGGTTTAAAAGCCTGCTGCTTCCAGAAGGGAATCTGAAACTCAGAAGTTGAAGGTTGATGTAGCCCCTTTATTTGGATGCTTTCTTTTTTTTTTTTTCATTTGTTTTATTTTATTGTTTTATCTTCCTCATTGTTGGTTTTCAGTTTTGAATATAATTTTGCAACAGACAATAAGACACAAAACAATTCTTGAATAGAAAGATGCTAAGTGTTTGGTTCATCAAGCACATTCAGGAACATGAGGATAGAATAGTAATTAAGATTGCAACAATAATAAACCACAATACAAATGACCACACACCTATTTGCATTTCAAAATGGGTAGAATTTTTCTATCTGGAGGAGACAAAGAATGACATATTATATGTACTATACTGAATATTTGAAATGAATTCATTGTAACACCAGGGTTTGGAGGAGGGGAGCATGTCTTGTTCTAATGCCTTTAGAATTAGATCTTTTCAGCTCTCAGTCCCCGCTCTGTGCAATTTATGTTGTAAGTATTTCCAAAGCTGCCATTTCAGGAAGGCTTCTTTTAAAGTAACAAGCAGCAGGACTGAGGGCAGGAAGGTTTCTGTGATCACAAGAAATCTTGTGATGAAATGGAGAAATATGCTTTCAAGTCAGAGATCTGAGCAGATTTTAGTAAACAAACCTTACTAACAAATAGCAAGTCAGGCTTCTTGCTTGTGTTGGTTTGACACTATGTGCACCCTCAGAAAATCATGTTCTTAAATCTAATCCATTCTTGCGGGTGTAAACTTATTGTTAGTAGGAACTTTTGATGAGGCTCCTTCAGTTAAGGTGTGGACCAGGGTGGGTCTTAATCCTCTTACTGGAGTCCTTTATAAACAGGATGCATACAGAGAGAGAGGAAACAGGCAAGGAAGCAAGAAGCTGAAATCAACAAAACCCAGAAGAGAAGGGAAAGTCCAACTGATGCTGCCTTGTGCCTCACCAAATGGCAGAGGAGTCAAGGATTGCCAGCAGCTGGTCTTCAGGAAGAAAGTATCACTTTGATGGTCCCTTGATTTGGACATTCTCATGGCCTCAAACTGTAAATGAATAAATTCCCATTGTTCAAGCCAAACCATCTCATGGTACCTGCTTTGGACCACCTAGGAAACTAAAACAACGTTCCTCTTAGAAAATTTAAATATTCATCCTGCATCTCACTTCTAAGCACAGCTTCTTCAAATCATCTAAATAAAAACAATAGTAATATACAGTGTCTATGATGAATTGCCTGCAGGAAGTACCCCAAACACAAAAGTCACCCTAATAAAGAACAGACCAAGTCTCAAAGTGAAAACCCTGACATTTTTGCATGCAGGAGAATATAAGAAAATGACACTTGTCTTGTCAATGGGAAGTTATTTGATTCAAGGTAAGGGCACACAAATTATATCTTATAAGTTATGTAAAATGCATTTTTATAATAACAATTAGATAGGAGAGCTTGTTATAGTTTCTTTTCTGCTGTAATATTTGTGAGCAGTGAGCCTTGATCAAGAGAGCCAAAATGTAGGACAAGTTTGATCAATGTTTAACATCATAATGAATAACAATCTTCCAAAACCCTTGGGCATACAATGGAATATTATTCAACCATTAAAAGGAATGGAATGTTGATACATGCTACAACATGGATGAACCTGGAAGATATATGTTCAGTGAAATAAGCCAGACACAATAGAGAAAATATTGAATGATCTCATAATTAAAATATCCAAATTCATAGAGTAAGAAACTAGAATACAGGTTATCAGGGACAGGGATGCAGGTGGGAAATGGGGAGTTAATGATAAATCAATGCAGAGTTTGTTTGGGATGACTGAAAAGTTTTGGTAATGGGTGGTGGTGATGGTAGCCTAACATTTTGAAAGGGATTAACAATGTTGTATTTTGTATTTGAAAGTGGTTAAAATGGGAAATTTCAGGTTGTATATCTATTACCACAATAAAAAGATTTAAAATCCCATAGAACTACACAACACAAAAAGTGAATCCTAATATAAACTATGGTTTATAGTTAATAGTATAATTATAATAACATTGTCTCATCAATTAAAATAAAGTTACCACACTAATGCTAAAACCACCACAAACAAACAAGAAAACCAACCAAACAAAGAAACAAAAACAACAAAGGAACCCTCAGACACCAATTTTAATTTGGGGGAAAGTTATTATGATGAATCAGCTGGCTTTCCTGCATGTAGCCAGACAGCCAGTGGGCCACTAAGACCCTCCCAATCCCAGCTCCAGTTCTTACCAAACCGTAGCACTGGATAAAGATGGGAAGGTGTGATTTCCACTTCCATGGAGGAGACATGCAGCAGGGATGACAAGCCTTTACTTTTTTGAGGGGATCCTTAACTTGGGATCCATGAGTAAGCTTGAAGGGCTTGGAAACTGGGCAACTAAAAAGCTTTTAACTTTTGGTTTATGTCCTACTATTTAAATATACATACATATATTTTAGCCTAGTTACTCAAGCATGTGCTATCAAATCCTGTAGTAAACCAGCGTTTGGGAGGGAAAACTCCCTAGCTCCAACTCTCTTCCCAAGGCAGCTTCTTTTAGCCATTTCTCTTTACAGTTCTTTTGTTGTTACTATCATGATTCTTTAGAAAATATGCATAGATTTGTATTTATGCATCAATTTTAGATTATATTGATTTATTTCCCCCTCTGAAAGATGAGGATTTGCCTCAATTTCACTACTTCCATGATTGACAGCTATATTATTGTTTTAGTTCATACACTGGTATAAAATTGATCTTCTTTTTCTTGTTCCATAAATTTTGATAGCATCTCATGACTTACCATGTAAATTCTGAGATTATTATCCCATTTCTTCCATTTTAATTCACCATTTACAACTGCCTTCTGTGAGCTACATTATTATATTTACATTACATAGATGTTTAACATTGTTATCCAGTCCTGCATCTACAATGAAATTTCATGCCTATGACCATAAAATTATCTCTAAATATTAAGAAAATGTATGTATGTATGTATGTATGTATGTATGTATGTATGTATGTATTTAACAAATGACTGTAGGTTCAGGAAATCTGTTGAGATTTCATTTCTTTCTTTAAGCATTAATATCATGAACCTGACTACTTCTAGAATAATTTTCCTAACAAAATAGAAAATTGCTTTAATTCCTTAAAATCATATGTTTTGATTCATATTTGAACTATTACTTATGCAATTTTTGCTTTACATGGGCATTCTCATTCCATGTCTTTTAAAATACATTTTATGTAATCTAAACAACTTTTAAAATAAATATATATATATATAAACATTTATGTAAGCAAATGCACATATATGCATATACATTTATATATCATTTTACAAATATAGGTTTGTATTGTGAAAAATTTGATTTTTACCCACAATAAAAAATAAAAAAAAATACATTTTATACTTTTGTAAATCATCATATTTTCCAATCTGCCAAACTATATAATTCATGCAGTTCCCCTTTTATTTTGAATAAAGAGCCTTGTCTTCTAATTTGAATTTGTTTCTTTACAGGCTTAGTGTCACTATCATCAGTCTAGGATTTCTGTCCACTAATTGCTTGGGTTGAGTCATGGTTTCCAGTATCTATTCTTCCTTTTTCTTAGATTACTCCTTTCTTTTGCTGTAGTGAATACTCAACTAACTTACTACAAAAGGATTTAAGGGACATAAACGGACATCTTTGAATTCCTGGACATGTGTTTATTGTTTTCTCACACTGAATTGATAGTTCACCTGGTGGACTGAATTGAAAAGCAGTTTTCCCTGATCTTTGAAGACGTTGTTCTATTTCTTCTATCTTATCAATAATACTGTTTCTTTTACAATGCATTTTTATTTTGATAGGGAGATTTAAAATTTTTATCTTCATTTTTTGTATTTTGAAATTTTATAGGTTTGTACTGAGGAAAAGGGCTTTTCAGTGATTGAGCTGTGCATTTCATGTGTTTCTTCAATATGAAGACTCAATTCCATTTCCAGATCCAAAAAATTCCCCAATTATTTTGTTGACTATTCTTTCAATCCCGTTTTAGATGTTTTGATTGAATATTAGACTATGTGGATCTTTCTATTATCTTTTATAATATGTATCATTTGTCATTTTGCTTAATATTCCAGTAAATTTTCTTAAATTATTTTGAAAACTTCCTACTTTTGTTTATTTTGTTGAACTTATTTTAATTTCTAAAAGATATTTCTTACTTCTTATTTATTTCTGTTCCTTTTTATGGCTATAATATACATTCAGATTTCTGAATGTTTTAATCATAATTGACTTTCTTTTTTCAGTGCTTTAAATTTCTCTGTTTCTTCTAGGGTTAATTTTCTTTCCTTTTACTTTGGTCTTCCTTTTTTCATGTTCTAATTAACCTCCTATGCTTTGTAATCCTTGATTGCCTATTTATATTTGAAAATACTGGGAAGGTAGTGTGAGCTACCTCTCTTCTTGGTAGTTAACTTGGTTTTCTTGCAAAGTTCCTCATTTAATGGGATTGTTAGTTTGGAAAACTGGATAGACAATGGTATATTTCTTATCTCAAAATGCTAGATTGAAGAAGGCTTAATCTTTAGTTCAAGCTCTGCATATATCCCATTACTTTTCATCTACCAGTTTGTCGAATTTCTTTAGAGAAGAACACATGTGTGAGTATGTATGTATGTGTTGTCTTTATCCTCTTAGTAGTTGATGTCTTGCATAGGGGATAGCAGCTACTGATTATTGGATATCTCTATCCACACTTTGAGTGAATCCCTCTGTTTTCTAGCCACTTCTCACTCTTGTTCACCTTCTCTAAGTGGTGATGCTTGGCTCAAATGGTCAGATAGTTCCTGCCCACAGTGTTCTCTGGGCTGCACTATTCTGTTCTTATACCATCCCTTTACACGTACCTGAGATGTTTCAAACATTTATTGAAGCCACTTATCTGTTGGTGGCCTTCAACATTGTGTCCTCTTGACTGTTGGTTATATTTATTTGTATTAGGCATCAGGGTTAAAATTTCAGTGAGTTTTAATTTTTTTTCTTTTCCATCACAGAGTTGTGCTGTCATCAGTCCAATCAATTTTATTTGATTTTTTTTTAACAAATCAATTTTATTGATACATATTAATAAAGTAGACAATTCATCCAAAGTATACAATCAATGGTATGCGGTATAATCACATAGTTGTGCATTCATCACTTCAAGAATTATTAGAGCATTTTCATTGTTTCAATAATAATATTAATACACAAAAACAGACAAACAAACAAGAAAATTCTTCACCTCTCAATCTCTCCCTGCTTCTCCTGCTGTGCATAGCTGCTATTTCTGGCTATTCTTGCACAATTATTTATTTATTTATTGAGTAGTTTTATTGAGATGTAGTCACATACCATACGATTTATCTAAAGTATATAACCAATGGCTGTTAGTACAATCACAATGTTGTGCATTCATCATCACAAAAAATATTTTTAACTATTTCTTTTTTGTATTTTTTAATAATTTTTATTTTATTTTTAAAAAGATGCTTAGATTACATAAAAGGTACACAAAAAATATAGGGATCCCATATGCCCCACCCCCCTCACCTACCACATGTTCCCACATAAACAACATCTTTCATTAGTGTGACACATTTATTGCAATTGATAAAAGCATCCTGGGGGCATTGCCACTAAGCATGGGCCATAGCTCACATTGTAGTCTACACTCTCTCCCACACAGTTCTGCATGTTATGGGATGATATAAAATGGCCTATATCTGTCATTGCAATGTCATTCAGGATGATTCCTAAGTCCCGAAAAAGTTCCCGTATTAAAATTGTTTTTCCCTATCCCTGCCCCCAGAGCCTTCAGTGGTTACTGCTTCCACATTAATGTTGCAATTTCTTTCATTGCTAGAATCACAATATGTCTATAATAGAATACCAGTAAGTCCACTCTAGTCCATAGTTCATTCCCCAAACTTGAGGACTCTGGAATGGTGATGTCCATTCCACCTCTAATTGAGAGGGGGCTTCAATTCCATACAGCTGATGGATAAGACTCGCTTGTTTGCAGTTGTACGCTCTCTTGTTTCCTTGGTATGGTGGTTGTCAATCCTCACCTCTTTGTTAGTTGTCCTGGGTGAGTCCAATGAACTGGAGAGTAGGTGTTGCAACTCTGCTGAGGCTCCGGGCCCAGCTGGCATATGGACAGCCTAAAGATTCCAGTCTCCTGGATGTGCACATACAAACTCCAGCACCAAGAATAGGTTTAAATAGAAAGGACAGATGAGTCATGTGTAGAGAAGCCGTAATTGAGTCCAACTCTGTCACTCTCTGGAGCACAAACTACAAAGTAGGGCCCAATAGCAAGGCATCAAACTCCAAAGCTATCTGCCCTGGTCACAAGACCTGGGTGTCTCCAAAGCCCTCAGGAGCCCCACTATTTGGGGTAGTATCCACTTTGGCAGTCTATGAGATCCTGCTGAGATGTGCATAAGCATTACCTCTGGGATGACCTCCTGACTCACTTTGAAGTCTCTTAGCCATATAAACTCACTTGTCTTTATCTTTTCCCCCATTTTATTTGAGGTCTTTGCAGTTACATTGCTAGTTGGTGCTTGGTAGTAATCCCTCGATACCAGGGAGGCTCATCTCCAGGAGTTACGTCCCACGCAAGGGGGAAGGTAATGCACCTATATGCTGAGTTTGGCTTAGAGAAAGGCCACATTTGAGCAACTAGGAGGCTCTCAGGAGGCAACTCATAGGGGCCATATAACAGTAGGCTAAGTTTTAATTTCAAGAGCAAAGGCTCACAAGCATAGTCGTCAATATCATGGGCCCATCAATGGATCATCCTCCTTCACCAGTCATTGCCTCTGCACTTGGAGGACTGTTGCTGCTCCATTAGAGGATGTGGCAGAGCTCTCCAGGATGTGAATTCAATATTCTCTAGGTTACTGCATGAATCTCCACCCACTGTGACAATACCCCATACACATTTGAACATATTTATATACCTTATATGTATGCCCAGGTGAACTTCCTCCCATGTATCCTCCATCACTGATACCCCACATCAATGATCCTTCCCTGCCCCAGTTGTAACCCTTCTGTGATCCAAAGTCCCTTCGAAAATGAAGCCAATAAAATAGTCAAATACAATTAATAGGAAAATGAAATAATAATGATAGGTTTAAATATAAGAAATAAAATACATAAAAAATTTTAAAAACTAAACATAAAATTAAAAGTTTGGGGTATTAAAAAACAATGAAAAATATTTTTAAAAATTTTTTGACATTTTGCCTTTCATCACTGTAATATCTGGTGTCCTGTATGTACAGTGACATTTTCTTCCATTTGTTCCCTAGTGTTCTACTTTTTTCATTTTGTTTTCAAAGAAGTTTTAGGTCACAATAAAGTCACATACAGAATACATGGGGAATACTTACCTAGCAGGGGAGATACCATGATCACGAAGGTTGTTTTCCCAGGGAGAAGCTTATCCATTGCACTCCGGATGTGCTGAACCCCTGCGATTTCCTCAAATGTGGGAAACTCAACTGCATAACTTGTGGTAGTGGGGGACTGCGTTCGCGCTCTCCCCAGGGAAAAAAAAAAAAAGAATACATGGGACTCCCATATACCCAACATCCTCCCCTTTTTCCCCTTCCCATAATAATACCTTATATGTGGATGGTACCTTTGTTACAACTGATATACAAATAGTGAAACATAGCTACTAACCATGGTCAATGGTTTACACTATGGTTTACATTTTAGACCGTACACTTTTATAAATTTTGATGATATTAAACATGGCCTGTGTCCATCATTGCAAGATCATGTAGAACATTTCCATTGCCCACTAAATACTCCCTGTTCTATCTATTCTATCCCTCCCTTCCCCTTCCCTCGGGGCCCATGACGACTACCCGGCTTCACTCCTTGGATGACAAGATTCAGAGTTACTTGCAACAACACTGAGGTCTTGACACACTGGTTTTTCCTCCCCTTTTAGGAACTGCCCATGCTCTGGAGAGATTCCCACCCCTCTGTTTGTGAACAAATCATTTCTCCCCAGGATGGGAGTCCAACTCCTTCCCGCTCATTATGTGGGTCTCCACCCACCGATACAACACATTATGACAGAATGATCACTCACACACTCCCTACAAGTCTGCTCCAGGTGTGCCCTGTCCTGAATGCCCCCCATTCAACACCCTAAACCAGTAACCCTTGTCATATTGCCATAAGAGTGTTCCCAACTTTGTACTTTCAACCACCTCCCCACCAATCCCCGGTGTTCACCTGGTTCCTCTCCCAACCTTCCCCCAAGTTCCCTGGATGTCCAACCCACTCTCCCCAATCTTTCTTGAATGAGATTGAAGGAAAAAAAAAAAAAATATATATATATATATATATACAAAATATATACTATTTTGAGCTAGAATTATTCTCCCTACAACCCTGAAGTTTGTTTATTGAAATATTTTAAATACTAAAATTAAAATTATTCTGTTAAGCTATTTTTCAATCCAAACAAATTTAGCACAACATTGACCACAACCGTATATCAGCAAGCAATGTGCATTCAACAGCAGCAGGATACCTTGAGGAATTCCTTATTGATACGATTTGATTAAAGCCTTCAAAGCCTTCTTGCCATTATATTCTAAGTATTGAGCTCCAACACATTTTAGGCATGTTCTTTTCAGTGGAACATAATGCCAAAATAGGTTAGGGAACACCTTCCTCTTCATATTTTCTATGAAAAGAAGGATTGACTTGAAAATTCTGGCACTTTACCAAAGTTAGTTGTCTCTAATAGAAAAGCCTTATCTTGAATCATCATAAACTATTCATTATATGGCCAGGCAAATGAATCCATGCACATTTGGTGGAACCACATGGTTTTAAATGTTCAAGCTTGTTTAGACCTAGGTGAATAAACAGAAAAATGAAGTATGTCAACCATTATGCCAAACATGGCAGAGTTCTGACATTTTGTCTAATAATTCATGATTGGTATTGAAGAACCTGACAACTATGTCATTTTTCTCCAATGCCATTTGAAGCTTGAAAATTGGTAACACTATGGATGTTTTTGGTAAAGCAAGCTACTTGTGTTTGTTTATTATATGCACACAGATATCATCCAGCTAAGATTTGTATTTTGTATGCTTCTTTTGGGAACTCCAAAGATTCATGAATTTAAAAAACATGCAAATACATACAGTGAAAAAATTTTCAGACACAAAAAGTTGAGGTACTGACACATGGTAAATATGGATGAATCTTGAAAATATTATTATTCTAAGTGAAAATAGGCAGTGATGTAAGACCACAAATTGTATGATTGTTCATAATAGGAAAATCCAAGGAGACAGGGCTTTGTGCCTTGGGTAATGGGTGTGGGTAGCAGAGGAGAAAGGAGAGGAATTGTTAATGAGCACAGGGTTTCTTTTTGAGGGTAATGAAAATGTTTGAAAATTATTGTGGTGATGGTTACACAACTCTGAATATACCGAACACCACTGAATTGTACAAATAAATAGGTGAATTATATTTAACTATATTGTGGCATATCTCAATAAAGTTGTTATGGTTTTGGCTCTTATATTTAGATCTTTGATCCATCTTGAGTTGATTTTTGTATAAGGTGTGAGATAGTGTTCCTCTCTCATTCTTTTGGATATGGGTATCCAATTCTCCAAGCACCACTTGTTGAAGAGGCCATTCTTTCCCAACTGAGTGGGCTTGGTAGCCTTGTCAAATATCAAATGACTATATGTGCAAGGATTTATATCAGAACTCTCAATTCGGTTCCACTGTTCAGTATGTATATCCTTGTGCCAATACCATGCAGTTTTGACCACTATAGCTTTGTAGCATGTTTTAAAGTCAGGTAGTGTGCTACCTCCAAGTTCATTTTTCTTTTTCAATATGTCTTTGGCAATTCGTGTCCTCCTTCCCTTCCAAATAAATTTTGTAGTTAGTTTTTCCAGTTCCTTAAAAAATGATGTGTTGATTTTTATTGGGTTTGCATAAGTCTGTAGATTAGTTTAGGTAGGATAGACATCTTGATGATGTTTAGTCTTCGAATATTCTTCCATTTATTTAAGTCTTCTTTGATTTCCTTTAACAATGTTGTGTAGTTTTCTGTATATAATTTCTTTACATCTTTCATTAAATTTATTCCTATGTATTTGATTCTTTTAGTTACTATTGTAAATGTTATTTTTTTCTTTATTTCCTCCTCAGATTGCTCATTATTGGTGTACAGAAATGCTACTGATTTTTGAGCATTGATCTTATTGCCTGCAACATTACTGAACTCCGTTATAAGTTCTAGAAACTTTGTTGTAGATTTCTCTGGGCTCTCTATGTATAGGATCATGTTGTCTGCAAATAATGAAATTTTTACTTCTTCTTTTCCAATTTGGATGCCTTTTATATCTTTTTCTTGCCTCAGTGCTTGAGCAAGTACTTCTAAGACAATGTTAAATAGAAGTGGAGATAGTGGGCATCCTTGTCTTGTTCCTGATATCAAAGAGAAGGCTTTTAAGACTTCACCATTGAAGATGATGTTAGCTTTGGGTTTTTCTTATATACCCTTTATCATATTCAGAAAGTTGCCTTCTATTTCTATCTTTTGCAGCATTTTTTTCAGGAAAATGTGCTGTATTTTGTTGAGTGCTTTTTCTGCATTTATAGAGATGATCATGTGGTTTTTTTCTTTCATTCTCTTTATGTGGTGTATTACATTGCTTGATTTTCTTATGTTGTACCATCCTTGCATACCCAGAATGAAACCCACTTCGTCATGCTGTATCATTTGTTGATATGTTGTTGAATGCAATTAGCAAGTATTTTGTTGAGGATTTTAGCATCTAGATTCATTAGAGAAATTGGTCTGTGATTTTCCTTTCTTGTGGTATCTTTATTTGGCTTTGGTATTAGGGTAATGTTGGCATCATAGAATGAGTTAGGCAATGTTCCTTCTACTTCTATTTTTTTGGAAGAGCTTAAGCAGGATTGGTGTTAGCTCTTTCCAGAATGTTTGGTAGAATTCAGCTGTGAAGCCATCTTGTCCTGGACTCTTCTTAGTTGGGAGGGTGTTGATGACTGAGTCTATCTCTTTACTTGTAATTGGAATGTTGAGTTCATCAGTTTCTTCTTTCATCAATGTAGGCTGTTTGTGAGTTTCTAGGAATTTGTCCATTTCCTCTAAATTATCATTCTTGTTGGTATGTAATTTTTCAAAGTATCCTCTTATGATACTCTATTTCTGTGGGGTCAGTAGTGATATCCCCTTCTTCATTCCTTATTTTGTGTATTTTCATCTGCTCTCTCTTTTTCTTTGTTAGTCTGGCGAAGGGTTTGTCAATTTTATTGATTTTCTCGAAGAATCAGCTTTGGGTTTTGTTTATTTTTTCTATTGCTTTCTTATTTTCTATTTCATTTAGTTCTTCTCTAATATTTGTTATTTCCTTCTTTCTACTTCCTTTGGGGATAGTTTGTTGTTGTTTTCCCAGTTCTTCCAAGTGTGCAATTAGGTCTTCAATTTTAGCTCTTTTGTCTTTTTTAATATATGCATTTATGGCTATGAACTTCCCTCTCAGTATAGCTTTTGCTGCAACCCATAGGTTTTGATATGTTGTGTTGTCATTTTCATTCGTTTCAAGGTAGTTACTGATTTCTTTTGAGATTTCCTCCTTGACCCACTGTTTGTCTAAGAGTGTGTTGTTTAACTTCCATATCTTTGTGCCTAATCTGGTTCTCTGGCCCTTACTGATATCCAATTTCATTCCATTGTGGTCAGAGAAATTACTTTGTATAATCTCAATCTTTCTGAATTCAATAAGAGTTGTTCTGTGGCCTAGCATGTGGTCTATCTTGGAGTATGATCCATGTGCACTCGAGAAGAATGTATATCCCGCTGTATTTGGGTGTAGTGTTTTGTATATGTCTATTAAGTCCAGGTCCTCTAATGTATAATTGAGGGTCTTTGTTTCTTTATTGATTCTCTGTCGAGATGTTCTGTCTAATGGGGATAATGGTGTATTAAAGTCCCCCACTATAATTGTAGAGGCATTTATTTCTCCACTTATTTTTTGCAGTGTTTGCCTCATTTATTTTGAGGCACCCTGATTAGGTGCATAAATGTTTATGATTGTTTTCTCTTCTTGAAAGATTGCCCCTTTTACTAATAAATAGTGTCCATCTTTTTCTCTTACAATAGCTTTGCATTTAAAGCCTATTTTGTCCGATATTAGGATAGCTACTCCTGCCCTTTTTTGGTTATTGTTTGCTTGTATAATTGTTTTCCAGCTGTTCACTTTCAGTCTCCGTGAATCCCTGAGTCTAAGGTGGGTTTCTTGTAGACAGCATATAGATGGATCATATTTCCTTATCCATTCTCCCAATCTGTGTCTTTTGACTGCTGAGTTTAATCCATTAACATTCAATGTTATTACTCTCAACAAATTTCTTACATCAGCCATATTTTCTTTTGGGTTTATGTATGTCATATGTTGTTTTTATTTCTCTTTTTGTCTTTTTAGTTGTTATTACACTCTCCTCCAACTCACTTTCTCCTGTTTTTTTCCTTTCAACCTGCAGAACTTCCTTTAGTATTTCTTGAAGTTCAGTTTCTTATTGGCATACTCTCTTAATTTCTTTTTATCTGTGGATATTTTGAACTCTCAATCATTTTTGAATGCCAGTTTTGCTGGATAGAGAATTTGTGGCTGGAAGAATTTTTCTTTTAGTACTTTGACTATGTCATACCACTGTCTTCTTTCCTCCATGGTTTCAGACGAGAAATCAGCATTTAATCTTATTGTGCTTCCCTTGTATTTGATGGTTCTCTTTTCTTTTGCTGCCTCGAGTATTTTCTCTTTGTCTTCAGCATTTGACATTTTGATAATTATATGTCTTGGATTAGGCCTGTTGGGATTTATACTGTTTGGGGTGTGCTGTGATTCCTGGACATGTACATCTCTCTGCTTCAATAGGGTTGGGAAGTTTTCAGCCATTATTTCCTTCAACATTCCTTCTGTTCCCTTTCTCTTCTCTTCTCCTTTTGATATGCAATAATGCATATATTTGTGCATTTTGTGCTGTCGGTTAAATCCCTGAGTCCCTGCTGGATTTTTTCTATCTTTTTATCTATCTGTTCTACTATCTGCTGGATTTCAGATGTACTGTATTTAATTCTTTCTTCTGCCTGTTCAAATCTGCTGTCATGTTAATCCTTCATCTTTTTGATTTCTTGGATTGTGCCATTCATCACCATCATATTCATTATCTTTTAATGTATGTTTATAATTTCTTCAGTATGTTCTCCCGGTGTCTTCTTAATATCCTTATTCGCTTCCTTCACTTCATTAAGTTAGTCCATGTTATTTGTTTGGACAGCTTTGATTAGTCATTAGATGTTCTGGATCTCTTCATGGTTTTTACTTTGTTCATTGGACCGGTCCGTGTTTTCCTGTTCTCAATATGGTTTGTAATTTTTTTGTTCCCCTCTGGTCATCATTTTATCTTGATGGTTTTATTCAGTTGATTAGCTTCTCTCTCTGCTCTAGAGTTTTATTTAGCTGGTGGTTCTGTGTATGTGTTAAGGTTTCTCTTTGACACTTGTTCCTTGTTCTTCTTGTTCTATTTCCTTGCTTTTTTCTATGTTCTCTTGAAGGAAAAAGATTAGGACTCAAGGAATCAAAAGTGGTTAGAAAGGAAAAAGGATAATAGTAATATTGATAAAAGTTAGAAGAGGGGCCTTATAAGACTTAGTAAAATGTATATTTAACTCATGTAAGCAGTGTAGAGTAATAGGGAAAAAAAGTGGAATACCTACAATGGAATGGGAAACCAAATAGAGGAAAATATATAGTATGATTTTAAAAGCCAGAATGATGAGGAGAGATAGAAAGAGTCAAGAGAGGGCTGAAAGGAAAAAGTTAATAATAATAATAATAATAAAGAAAAGAGAATAGACAAGATAGAAATCGACACTCATGAAGTTGTGGACTAATGATAAAAGGTGGAATGTAAGAACCACAACAGAAAGCAGAAGGTGGAAAGATGAAGGAAAGAAAAGAGATAGCATTGGTATACAAAATCAATATACATAGAGAATGGGAAATCAAGGAAGGAGAAGCAAATCAAAGAGAAACAAGCTAGCAACCCCCCAATAAAAAAAAAAAAACCCCCCCCGGGGGCGGGGGGGGGAGAAAGAAGAAAGAAAAGCAAGAAACAAACAAACAAACAAGGAAAAACCAAACAAACACACAAGCAAGCAGTCAAACAAAGCTAAGGAAGAACCGTGTTCCTTCTTGGGCCCTTGTGGTGCCTCTCAGCCTGCTTGTGTTCATCAATCAATTACCCTGTAGGCTTCTATCTGCAGGTTTTGAGGTAGATTTTAGTGATTAAACTAAGTTAAATTTTTTTTTTTAAGTAACCTTTTTTTTTTTTTTGAGAAATAAGGGACCCAAAAGAAGGCCTATTCTAGACCAACCCCTCCACCGAGGGCACCTAAATAGGCTCATGGAAACTTATCAAACACTTCCCACTGCCTGGCCTCCCTAGAGGAGCTGAGACTCTGATACTTATCAGCGCTGAACGATAAAATTGGCTGACTCCACCCCTCCCAAGCCAAGCCTCGTATCACAGGGTGTTTAGGTAAATCAGGCTTCCTCAGCAGATTCACCTCTCCCCTCAGTCTTGTGCCACTTCAAGCCAGCTAGTTTGCTCCCCAAACCTGCAGGGGGGTCCAGACAGCCAAACCCACAGAAAGGAAACCCCTCTCACTCATGGAGATTTGTCCTCTTACCGGATTGCCAATTGGGGGTCATCCTAGTCCTTTGCCCTGAGGGTGGGTCTTAGCCAGCTGGGGAAAAACTCATGATTTTATCTTGAGCAATCCACCACGCTGTTCAGCTCCCTCCAGATTGAAGTCCCTAAGGTTCTTACTCTCTGGGCTTCCAGATTGGACCACTCTGGCAGGATCCTGTCCCCAATCAGCTGTCCTCTGTGAGAGAGACAGTGAGAGCCCACCTAAACCGACGCCATCTTTCCCCTCCCTCCCTGTTTGTTTTCTAAAATGCTTTTTAAAGGCCTCTTTGGGCTTATATAATCTTGATTAAAAGTAATTACAATAGCATATTTTATTCTCCTCAAGTCACATAAAACACTATTTATTAAAGTAAGACTTGAATAATGTAACCTCCTCTGTCATAAATATGTTATACAATCCATTTATTGCTCAAGTTTACTTGTGTAGGATATGATGTGATTATCACAGCAGAAGGACTGGGAGTTCCATATTTCTAAGTCATCTTTTCAACTCTTGGGAGGGGTGAAAAAGAGAATTTATCATTTCTATGTCCTTATGCCACATGCCTTGTGGCAAGAATGGAGGCAGACACCACAAATCACTTATTGATCAATTTTATCTCACGATAAAAAAAATGCTGTAAATGATTAAGAAAATGTGAAACTTAGCAGAGGGTAATAACCCAGCACCTAGGTTAGGAAATAAAGCCAAGAAATATATAAGACTAAAGTCTTCCCATGACAATTTGCAAGTGACAGTTCAAGAGAGGGATTTTTGCAGAATGGCATCATTTCTAAGTGATAGTGGACCTTTCAACATAAAACAAAAATGTCAAGCTTCTCTCCTTTAGGACATATTGAAAGCACAGGGAACACCCACCTCCTGTCCATATTGATCCAAGGAGGTTTTCAAGAGAAAAGAGCAAGGCATTGGAGTAGCTGCACGACTCATGTACAAACACATTTATGAGCCTCCTCTGAGCAATGAAACATGTATTGTTTCCTTTAAGTAATCCCTATGAAGAAGTTAAAATACCACCATGAAATCATAAATTCATTCTTCTTTAACACTTAAAAGAACTGCAACATCTCAGTACCTATCGTTTTAATTCTTCTGTTTCTCGAAGAAAAGTGTTCACATTTTATCTTAAAATTATTTATTTATCATCCAAAAAGATAGTGCATATTGAGTGGAAATTGCTTTTTGAGTCTTAAAATGGTTTTGAAAAATATTGTTAATACTGAAATGCCTCCACTCCATCCATTCAAGATACACAATTAAGTAAACTTTGGTTTAAGCCTGTTAGTTGGTAATTAGAAATCCTGGAGTCAAAAATGTAACAGAGAAGGTAAATTAGAGGGTATCAAATATATTCATTTGAAAGATTCCTAGTAAAAACTTTAGTCACTTGTAATAGTTGTAATTGTTGCCTGCATGCCTAGGCATCTGGATTCTAAGGTTCTGTTGTGTGACTGACTTAAGGTGGCTGGGACAGCTTTTACAAGGCTCTGCTTGAAATGGCCAAACTCAGGCTGCTGCTATGTGTGAACATCCCAGCACACTGCAAGGATGCTGGGTTGGGTCAGTAACAAAAGGAATTCAATTGTGGTAAGTGATTTTCTCTGTATATAGATTGGAAGTTTCTTTTCTTTGCCCTCCTTCTGTACAGATTTATTATACAATATTGCATATGGAAGAGTGTCTTATTAAAAGTGACAGAGTTGGACTCAGTTATGGCGTCCTTACACATGGCTCATCTGTCCCTTCTATTTAAACATATACTTCGTGCTGAAGTTTGTAGGTGTATGTCCAAGAGACTGGAATCTTTGGGCTGTCCATGTGTCAGCTGGGCCCGGAGCCTCAGAGGAGTTGCAACACCTACTCTCAAGTTCACTGGACTCAACCAGGACAACCAACAAGTAGATGAGGATTGACAACCACCATACTAAAGAAATGAGAAAGCCAACAACTGCAAACAAGAGAGTTGCATCCATTGGCTGTATGGGATCCAAGCCCCGTCTCAGAGGTAGAGTGGACATCACTATCCCAGAATCCTCAGGATTGGGGGATGAACTATGGACTAGAGTGGACTTCATGGTATTCTACTATAGACATACTGTGATTCTAGCATTGGAAGAAATTACATCATTGAGGTAGAGGCAGTGACCACTGGAGGCTCTGAGGCTTTTTTGGGACTTGGGAATCATCCTGAATGAATTGCAATGACAGATATAGGCCATTTTATATCATCACATAACATGCAGAGCTGTGTGGGAGAGAGTGTAGACTACAATGTGAACTATGCTCCATGCTCAGTGGCAAAGCCACAGGATACATTTGTCAATTGCAATGAATGTGCCACACTAATGAAGGATGTTTATGTGGGAAGGTGTGGGAAGTGTGGGGAGTGGTGCATATGGGAATCCTTATTTTTGTGTGTGTAACATTTATGTAATCTAAGTATCTTTTAAAAAGTTTTAACAATTATTAAAATATATATATATATATTTGAGTTTTGATAAGGTTCTGGACAACTTCATTTGTATCATCTCCATTATTTAAAGAAGTTTTTATCATTATAAACTCTTTGGACTGAGGATCATTGAGGATCACTTAATCCATCATCCCAAATTCTGGAGAAGTATTGAGAGAAATGATTTTTCAACAGGGTGACAAGAAGCTACAACAGAAATTAAACTCTCCACTGATACCTCGGTATCACTTATGTTAATAATTGTGGGGGCATGAATATGACTATTTTAATATAATTTAATCTCTTTAAATATTTTTAAATAATGTAAACTTTAGATTTAATAAGCATAAGTTCATATTCTGACAGCTTCAATAAAACTATCAAGTTTTACTTAACTAATTATGGTTGCTAAAGATATTATTTGATGATCATTTAAAGCACCTCTTAAAATATATGTGTATATATATATATAAATAACATTTTGGTAAGCAAATACACATATATGCATATATATTTATATATCATTTTGCAAATGTTTGTATGTATTGTGAGAATTTTGATTTTTACCCATAATAAAAAAAAAAAAAGAAAAAAAAAGATTTTAATATAAATACATAAATTATACACATACATACATAACACCTGTATGTGTATATATACTATAGGTGTGTGTATATATATATATATATATATATATATATATATGTAAGTGTGTTTATATGCATAAATTGGGTTTCTTAGAAATCCATTCAGATGATTGCTTAAGGAAGATATTTGATTTCTAATACTACAGACCTCTTCATTGGCAAGCAGTTTCTTAATTTCTCTAAATGAATAATTTGAAAAATCACATTAATCTAATTTCATTCAGATTAGGAAGAAAAATGACTTGATCTTTATTTACAAACTAGGCCTCAGTTTTGTCCCTACCTCTCTATCTTACTACCAACTTCTATTTCACGCCACAATCAAGTTTTGCCTGGATTACAATGCATCTTAACTGCTGTCTCAGCTTTCGTTTTTCCTCCCTTTCAAATCTATTTTTGATTGGGGTCATGCTCTTAAAGATACATATTTTTTTATGCCATTCTTCAGCCCACAAACCTCTGCACTTAAAATTAAACACAGAATCCTACCTTGATAGCTACCTCCAGTGTGTTCCAGCCTAGGCTGTCTCTGCACCTTGAGCCTTTCTTCCCTTCCCCTACTCAGTGATCTTTAGCCACTGTTTTTTCAGTTCCTGGAAGTTCCTAAGCTATTAGCAACTCAAGGACTTTCCACATGTTTTCTCTGCTTGGAATATTCTTCTTCTGCCTTTTATATTAGTCCTTACTTATGCATTAATTATGGAGAAAGGCTTACCTATCTCCCTTTCTCCCTAAAGCACACACAGCGAATCAGGTTTCCTCCACTTGCAAAGGTGTTTTTTTTTTTTTTTTTTATTTGATAGCCAAAATGTGTCAGACACCGCGCTTTGCAAGTGGAGCCATGGACTTAGAGTTTCACTGAAACAATTGATAATAAACAAACAATCACAAAAGTATATAACACATAGTGACATGTGGTAAGATAAAAAATAAACAATGTTTTGATAGATTATAAGAGGGCATTTATTCAGCAAAGAGTAAAGCCAAGGTGTTGATCATATGGAACTTTGATGAAGTGGGTAACTTAAATATAAGGTTCTCTAGACACATTAGGTGATATGGCCCATTGTTAATGATAGGCCATCTCAAATGATGCACTTATATAAGGAAGAACTTTGTCACTTAGAAAGATTTAAAGAAAATTATGGGAAAGTTATAGAAAAATGAAATGTCATTTTGTACATTATTCTCTATGATTTAAATTCAATAATTCTATCTGCTTCATTAAAAAAAAAGTCAATTACTCCACTTCTTTACTACAGTAATTTAAATGTTTCTATGATTTACCAGTCAATTTTTAGTATTTGAGAATGGAGTCACTTATGTACATTGATAAATAATGTTGCTCAATCAGGTTTGTGGTCTAGAGAGACTAAATTCCTATAAATTGTATAAAGTAGGTGGTTAGATGCCTAATTATCTGGGAACAGTGCCTATAAATTTGCAAGCTCAATTTAGGTACTTGGTTTGAAAATTTACCCATAAAATCAAATGCCTTCAATACATATGGTTATATTTTACTACCATAAGTAGAAGCACAGGTTAATTTTTTAAATTTACTTCATTGAAGATTTCTTTTAAAGTTTAAATCAAATGCATGTTTAATGTCTAAATTGGTACACATATGAGGAGGGAAACACTTTGATATGTAAAACTTTCAATGTAGAAAGGAATGAATATTACTTATGGCTGTTTCTCAAGAATATCTTCAAATGATATAAATTTATATATTTTAAAATATACTAATGTTTCTTTTGTTACACAAAGTCACAGAATTACTTGTGAACCTTGCGATGTGGAAGTAACATCAAGAAATACTGTCTACTCACTTGCTGGGCTGAAGGAAACACCAAAACCTAAGATTATTTGGATATATAACAAGTAAATACTAACTGAGCATGGGCATGTGCTGTAATTCTGTTTCAGATTTCAGTAATTCCTTTATTTTACTTCAATTTTTTTAAAAATCTAGAGATGAGATTACTTAAACTAGCAGATTTTTTTGGAGATAAGAATATCTTTTAATTCTTATTCTTTGAATTGCCTAAGCTATATGGAAAACTTCTCTTTTAAAATTTTTATTTCAGGACATTAATGAAGTATATGAATTTGAACCTGACTAAAATAATCTTGTATTATTTCTAGAGGGAAATAGTGGGATTAATAGAAACTAGTTAGTTTTAAATTCTGAATATATTTTTTATATAAAACCATATTAATTATTTCATGTTTGAACTGATATTTCACATTTGATTTTGCAACTTTCATATAGTATAATCCATATAGGATTAAGCAAGTGAATTGACTAGGTTATTTAAACTAGTAGTCATTTATTTTATTCTCATTGTACCATTTGATAAAATGCAGAATTCATGAGCCTAAAAATCTATGAGTGCAAAATTAAATAATAATAAAAACCTTTTTTAAAAGTTGTAATAGAATGTTAAAAAGGGGAGTAGGCAGGTAACAAAATAGATACATAGATAATACGTTTCAATTATAATTCTTAGACAATGATGTTATTATTATTTAACACGTGCCACTTCCACTGATTTTATTATGTCATGTGTGCGATCAAACCTAATTTTTATGTTTGTGTCCATACAATATTCTAAGACATATTATGAATAGTTTGTGTGCTTTTAAAATATAATTTGGACAACTAATTCCAGCCAGAAAATCAGACATGCTTGTAAAATGTATTTTTATGTTGTTTTTGATTTTTGGGTTTTTTTTTTTTCCATTAGAGAAGTTGTAGGTTTGCAGCAAATTTGTGAACAAAATACAGAGTTCCCATGTACCATCCTAGTATTAACACTTTGAATTAGTGTGGTATATTTGTTATAATTGATGAAAAATTGTTAACTATAGTCCATGGTTTATATTAGAGTTCACTCTTAGTATTATACAGTCATATGCTTTCTAAAAAAATTCTATTCTAGTAACACATGTCCTAAAATTTTCTCTTTTAAACACATTCACAAGTATAAGTAAGTGCTGTTACATTAACAATGTTGTGCTACCATCACTACCATACATTACCAAAACTTTATAAATCAACCCCAATAGAAATTCTGTACAATTTAAGCATTAACACCCCATTCCCTACCCTAACCCAGCCCTTGGTATACTATATTCTAGATTCTGACTCTATGAGTTTGCTTATTTTAATTATTTCATATCAGTGAGATCATACAATATTTATCCTTTTCTGTCTGGCATATTTCACTCAACATGATGTCTTTAAGGTTCATCCATGTTGTCACATATATCAGAACTGCATTCTTTTTTTATGGCTGATTAATATTCCATGGTGTATATATATACACACCACATTTTATACATACATTCAACAGTTAATGGACACTTGAGTTGCTTCCATCTTTTGGCAATTATGAATAATGCTACCATGAACACCAGTGTGCTAATATCTGTTTGAGTTCCTGCTTTCAATTAGTTTGGGTATATACCTAGAAGTGGGATTGCTGGGTGTGATGCATTGGAGCTGTGTATACCACAGAAAAACATATTCTTAAAATTAATCCATTCCTGTGGGTGTGAGCCCATTGTAAGTAGGGATTTTTTTTTTTAAATGAGGTTACTTTAGTTAAGGTGTGGCCCAACTCCATCAAGATGAGTGTTAATCCTATTACTGGAGTCCTTTATAAGAGAATGAAGCTCATACAGAAAGAAAGTTACAGAGGGAGCAACCAGAGGTTAAACATCAAAGGAACCTGGAAGAAAATGGAGAGACCAGAATATGCTACTGTGTGCCTTGCCATGTGACAAGATTAGGACCAAGGATAAGGAGCAGCCAACCTCAGGGTGCCAGAGCCTTCAGGGAGGAAACACCACCCTGATGTTGCTTTATATGGACATTTTTCCTAACCTCAAAACCATGAGCCATTAAATTTCCACTGTTTAACTCGACCCATTTCATGGTATTTACTTGAGCAGACCAGGAAACTAAAACAAGTATTATGGTAATTCTGTGCTTAATTTCTGAGGGACCTCAAATTGTCTTCTATAGCAACTGCACTATTTTACATTCCCACCACCAATGAATGAGTGTTCCTATTTCACCACATCCTCTCCAACATTTGTAATTTTCTGTTTTTTAAATAGTAGACATTATTGGGTTGTGAAATGGTATCTCTTTGTGGTTTTGACTTGTACTTCTTTAATAGCTAATGATGTTGAGCATCTTTTCATGTGCTTTTTGGCCATTTGTATATTTCTTTGTAGAAAAGTGTACTCAATTTTTTTGTCCTTTTTAACGTTTAGTTGTTTGTGTTTTTGTGTTTATTTTGTAGGATTTCTTTATGTATTTTGGATATTAAAAGTTACCAAATATTCTCTCCCATTGTGTAAGTTGTCTTTTTACTTTCATGATAAAGTCCTTTGATACACAAAAGTTTTAAATTTTGATCAGGTCCCATTTATCTATCTATTTGTTGTTTGTTCTTTGGATGTAAAATCTAAGAAACCATTGCCTAACACAAGGATCTGAAGATTCTTTCCTATGTTTTCTTCTAAGAGTTTTATAGTTCTGTTTCTTATATTTATGTGTTTGATCTATTCTGAGTTGATCTTTGAATATGGTATGTGGTAAGGGTTCACCTTTATTATTTTGCATAGGGAGACCCAGTTGTTCCAGCACCATTTCTTGAAGGAATTATTCTTTCCCCATTGAGTGGATTTGGCAACATTGTCAAAAATCAGTTGGCTGTAAATGTGAGGGTTGATTTTTGTACTCTCAATTTGATTCCATTGCTCTACATGTCTGTCCTGTGCCAATACCATGCTGTTTTGATTTTTGTGGCTTTCTAATAAGTATTAAGAACAGGAAGTGTGAGTCCTCCAACTTCATTCTTCTTTTTTAAGATGGCTTTGGCTATCCCAAGTCCCATGCCCTCCTATATAAATTTGATGATTAGCTTTTCCATTTCTGTAAAGAAGGTTGTTGGACTTTTGATTGAAAGTGCATTGAATATGTATATCATTTCGGGTAGAATTGACATCTTATTAATATTTAATCTTCCAATATATGAACACAAAATGGCTTTCCATTTATGTCTTTTTTATTTATTTTAGCAATGCTTTGTAGTTTTCTGTTTACAAGTCTTTTATACCCTTGATGAGATTTATTCCTTATCTAGAATTCTTTTAGTTGATATTGTAAATGGATACTTTTCTTGATTTCTTCTTCATATTGTTCATTACTAGTGTATAGAAACACTCCTGATTTTTGCAGTTGATCTTACACACTTTATTGAATTCAGTTGTTAGTTCTAGTAGCTTTGTTTTGGATTTCTTAAGATTTTCTGTATATAGGATTAGGTCACCTACAAATAGGGAAAGATCCTATTATTCTTTTCCAATTTGAATGTTTTTTATTTTATTCCCTTGCTTAATTGCTCTAGATAGAACTCCCAATACAATATTTAATAACAGTTGTGACAGTGGGAATCCTTATCTTGTTCCCGACCTTATAGGGAAAGCTTTCAGTCTTTCACCATTGAGTATGATATTAGCAGTCAGTTTTTCATAAATGCCCTTTATCATGTTGAGGAAGCATACTTTTATTCCTAATTTTCTAAGCGTTTTCATCAAGAAGAGGCACTAGAATTTGTTGATTTTTTTTTTTTTTGCATCAATTGAGATGATCATGTGTGTGTGTTTTCTTCCATTTTTTAATGTGGTGTATTACATCATTTGGTTTTCTTTAAGTTGAACCACTCTTATATATCTGGGATAAATCCCACTTGAGCTGGCCCACGTGGAGAGCTGGCCCACATGGAGAGCTGGTGCAAGAAAAAGAGACAAAAAGGAGAGACAATGAAAGACAAAACAAACCAGGGAGCTGAGGTGGCTCAAGTGATTGAGTGCCTCTCTCCCACATCAGAGGTCCCAGGATTGGTTCCCAGAGCCTCCTAAAGAGAAGACAAGAAGAGAAAACAAGCAGACACAGAGAGCACACAGCGAATAGGACACAAAGAGCAGAAAGTGAGCACAAAACAACAAGAGGGTGGGGAATAAATAAATAAAATCAACCTGAAAAAAAAAAGTATAATTCTTTTAATATGCTATCAAATTCTGTTTGCTAGTATTTTGCTGAGAATTTTGCATTTATTTTTGTGGGATATTTATCTCTAATTTCCTTCTTTTGTGTTATCTTTTTTTGGCTTTGGTATGAGGGTGATGTTAGCCTCATTGAATGTATCAGGCATGTTTCCTTCTCTTCAATTTTTTTTGGATGAGTTTGAGCAAGTTTGGTATTAATTCTTCTTGGAATGTTTGGTAAAATTCACCAGTGAAGCCATCTGGGCTGTTCTTTGTTGCAAAATTTTTGATTACTGATTCAATCTCTCTATGAGGTTTTGGTTTGCTGGGGTCTTTTATTTCTTCTAGAATTAGTATAGGTAGTTTATGCATTTCTAGGAATTTTTCCATTTCAACTAGGTTGTCATTTTTGTTTATGTACAGTTGTTCATACTACCCTTTATAGCCCTTTTTGTTTGTTTCTGTGGGGTCAGTAGTACTGTCTCTGTTTTCATTTCTGATTTTAACTATTTGTGTCCTCTCTTTTTTTATCTTTGTCAGCCTAGCAAAAGGCTAGTCAATTTTACTGGTCTTTTCAAATAAACAACTTTTGTTTTCATTAATTCTCTCTATTGTTTATTAATTATCTATTTCACATGAGTTATTTGGTTTCCCAGTGCATATAAAAGTTATGTTTACATTGTGCTGTAGTCTAGTAAGTGTGAAATGACATTATGTCTAAATAAACAATGTACATGCATTAATTTAAATACTTTATTGCTAAAAACTATCATCTGACCTTTCAGTGAGTCATAATTTTTGCTGGTGGAGTGTCTTGCCTTGATATTGAGGTTGGCTAATCAGGATGGTGGTTGCTGAAGATTAGGGTGCCTGTGGCCATTTCTTAAAATAAGACAACAATGAATTTTTGTCACATTGATTGAGTCTTCCTTCCACACAAGATTTCTCTGTAGCATACTATGCTGTTTGATAGCACTTTAACCACAGTGGAACTTCTCTCTACATTGGAGTGAATGCTCTCAAACCCTGCCACTGCTTTATCAACTAAGTTGATTCAATATTCTAAATACTTTGTTGTCATTTTAGCATTGTCCACAGCATAGTCACCAGGAGTAGATTCCATCTCAAGAAACCACACTCTTTGCTCACTCACAAAAAGGAAGTTCTCATTTTTTTAAGTTTTAATATGAGATTGTAGCAATTAAATCAAATTTTCAGGTTCCACTTATAAGTCTAGTTCTTTTGCTATTTCTGCCACATCTGCAGTTACTTCTTCCACTGAAGTCTTGAATCTCTCAAAGTCATCCACATGGGTTGGTATCAATTTCTCCTAAACTCTTGTTAATGTTGATATTTTGACCTTCTCCCATGAATAATGGATAATCTTAATGATATATAGAAGTTTTCCAGAAGGTTTTCAATTTACCTTGCTCAGATATATCATAGGAATCACTATCTATGGCAGCTAAGCCTTATGAAATGTATTTCTTAAATAAGACTTGAAAAGTTGAAATGACTCCTTGATCCATGGGCTGCAGAATGGGTTTTTTTGTTAGCAACCATGAAAGCCACATAAATCACATTGTACATCTCCACCAGAGTTCTTGGATGACCAGGGGCATTATCAATGAGCAGTAATATTTTGAAAAGAATCTTTTTTTCTGAACAGTATATCTCAAAATTGGGCTTACAATATTCAGTAAACCAGGTAATAAACAGATGTGCTCTCATCCAGGCTTTGTTGTTCTGGTTATAGATTTAGCATAATTATTAAGGGCCTTAGAATTTTTGGAATGATAAATGAGCACTGGCTTCAACTTAAAGTCACCAGCTGCATTAACCCCTAGCAATAGTCAGCTTGTCCTTTGAAGCTTTGAAGTCAGGCATTGACTTCTTACTAGCTATGAAAGTCCTAGATTGGATCTTCTTTGAATAGAAGGTTGTTTCATCTCCATTGAAAATCTGTTGTTTAGTGTAGTCCCCTTCATCAGTTATTTTAGTAGATCTTTTAGATAACTTATTACAGTTCTTACATCAGCACTTGCTGCTTCACCTTTGTATTTTTATGTTTTGGAGATGGTTTATTTCCTTAAATATCATGAACCAAGCTCTGCTAGCATCAAACTTTTCTTCTGCAGCTTTCTCACCTTTCTCGGCCTTCATAAAATTGAAGAGAGTTATGGCCTTGCTCTGGCTTAAGGGAACATTGTGGCTGGTTTGATCATCTATCCAGACTAAAACTTTCTCCATATCAGCAATAAGGCTGTTTTGCTTTCTTATCATTTGTGTGTTCACTGGAATAGTACTTATAATTTCCTTCAAGAACTTTTCCTTTGTATTCACAATTTGGCCAACCATTTGGCACAAAAGGCCTAGATTTTTGCCCATCTCTGCTCTTGACATGCATTTCTCACTAAGCTTAATCATTTCAACTTTCGATTTAAAGTGAGAGACATTGGGCTCTTCCTTTCACTTGACATTTAGAGAACATTGTAAGGTTGTTACTTGGCCTGACTTCAATACCGTTGTGTCTCAGGGAATAGGGAAGCCTGAATAGAGGGAAAGATGGAGGAATGGTTGGTTGGTGAAACAGTCAGACCACACACAATATTTATCAGTTAAGTTCACTTATATGTGTGTGGTGCCCCAAAACAGTTACAGCAGTAACACCGAAGATCACTAATCACAGATTACCATAACAGATAAAATAATAATGAAAAAGTTTGAAATATTGCAAGAATAACTGAGATGTGACACAGAGACATGAAGTTGGCTGGCATGTACTATTGAAAAAATGGTGCTGAAAAACTTGCTTGATGGAAGCTTGCTACAAACCTTCAATTTGTATATAACACAATTTACGTGAAGTACAATAAAGCAAAGCACAGTAAAATAAGATTTGCCTGTAGTTATTTTGGTGGTGGGACTGATTCTTGGATCTTCTTACTCCATCATTTTCCCACAATCCTCTCCCTTAAGGTATGTTATTAATTTTTGCAAAAATATAATAAGTGCATTTTAAAAATAGCTTGTATAAAAAGCAATTATGAGTAGTCTTAAATCTGGAATGTAGGCTAGGATAAGGAGTTTAATTTATTTCCATCTTGAGATTGTTCAAAAGCACTTGAGAATCAGAAACCACTTCTTATGATATTAAAACTGCTTGCTTTGCCTTCTGTGAGTTTAGATTCAGTCATTACATGTCCAAGGTTTCACTGGAGTAGTACTTTTAATTTCCTTGAATAGCTTGTATTTAGAAACGGAAAAGGGAATAATCATATTGCCTGGTGGAATATGATATAGATAGAAAAAGAAATGTCTGTGAAAATATTAGCTGTTTTATATAGAAAAATTCAGATGAAAAGGAAGTGTTTATGATGAGAAATATTTAATATCAACAAGCTTAACTTACTGAGTATTTATTTTTTTAGTATTATTTTATGGATAGATAATCCATAAACTGAAGTTGCAGGAAAACAAAATTGTATCTTATAGCAAAAGTATACTAATGTCTGAAATAAACATGAGTTTAACATGAGCCAGGCTAAGAAAATATTATTGCCAAGTGCTCAGAATTGTCCTATGCATACTGTCCTTTCACTATCCTTTTGGATTTGACCTCTATTCTGACTTACAGGGCTCAGTTAAAAACTGATTAGAAGAGAGAATTATATGATTAGAAGATGCATTTGTAACATTTCTGTAACTCAGACTACAGAGAATAGAGACATGGAGAATTTAATGAAAATTCTGAGTATATATACAGTAGGATTTCCAGGAAGAGGAAAGAAAGATGAGCTAAAGCTATAGTTGAAGAGGTAACAATTGAGAATTGTCCAGAATTGCATAAACTCATGTGATTTCAGATTAAGAATTGTACTGAATCTTGAGCAAAATTTAAAGATAAATAACCTCTACCTGGCTGCATTGTGATCAAAATATCAAGAGTCAGGGATAAAATTTTTCAGTTCAAGAGAATTTGCAGATTACCTTAAATTGTAGAATAGTTACACTAACAGTAGATTTTACATCGTCCAGAAACAGTGTATGCATTTAGAAGGTTGAAGGAAATAACTGATTCCTCTCAATTTTATATTTAGCTAAGTTGTCTGACAAGATCAAATAAGACATTTTCTGACAAAGTTTAGAACTATTACATGGGGATATTTGCTGAAAGAAATACAAATGGATGTGCTTCAGTAAGGAAGAAATTGGACCCATAACACAGATGTGTTTTCTATATAAGAAGCAAAAGTGAACAAAGCACTTTTAAAAAATGTTGATAAATATGAATAAATTGAAATTGTTAAAATATTGACCAGGTTTAACGTAAGTGAGAAGTAAATATTGGCCAATATTAGGAAAAGAGTTTTAAGGAGATAAGGCATAGTTAAATCATATTCCACGACTCACTTTTAAGATGGAAATTGATATTAACTTTGGATTTAATTAAGTCAATAAAACAGTTTGAATCTGGATGGACTCCAGAAGATCATGTCATTAGACTTAGTCCATTCCTGTGACTGCAAACCTATTTTAGGTGGGAACTTTTGATTAAATTAATTCAGTTAAACAACTTTGATTAGACTGTAGCTCCAGGGTGGGTATTAATCCTTTTACTGGAGTCCTTTTTAAACAAAATAATAAAAGCTGCAGACATAGAAAAAAAAGTCACAGAGACAGAGAAAAGCCTCCAGAAGTTGATGAACTTGGGAGAGAGAAACACCACAGAAGGAGCCGCCCAAAGCTGAAGGTAATGAGGCCAGGGAAGAAGACAGAGACCAAGACCAGAAGATGCTACCATTGTGCCCTGCGATGTGAGAGGAATCCAGGACCACCAGCAGCTGATCCTCTAGGAGAAAAGTATCACCTGATGAAGCCTCGATTTGGATATTTTCATAGCTCAGAACTGTAAGCTGTTAACCTAATACATTCCCATTGTAAAAACCAACCCATGCTGGTATATTGCTCCTGGCAGTTTTTAGATAAAACAGTTAAGAATACTTGCTAAATATTTTAAAGTTAAATATTAAAAATTAGAAAAAGAAAACTTCCACATTAGGAGAAGGGAAAAATGGATAAGGGAAACTGGATTAATCCAATAAAAGGAAAGGAAGAAACAAAGAGGAAAAGAAAAGGTATGGGAAAGAGAAAGCACAAAATATAATATCAGAAATAAATTTAAATACATTAGTAAAAATAGCAAATGTACAGATTAAAATAGCCTATTGAAAGACTTTCTCATACTGGATTAAGAAATACAGCTATATGATATTTATAAGAGGCATGCCTAAATTGTAATGCCAATGAAAGGTAAAAGTGCAATAAACAGATAAAATGTTTTATTAAACTAAAAGTGGTACAGCAATATTAGTATCTACCAAAATTAATTTAAAAGAAAAAAGTATAATTGCATAATATTGTGCCATACTTAATGATAAAAGGAATAATTCACCTGGATATAATATTCATGAGCTTTTGAATACCTAAAAAAATAAGCTCCAAAAATTAAACAAAATTGAGAGACTTATAATGATAAAATGGCAAAGTACCACTTACAGTGAGACCTTTTAATATTTCTTTCTGAAAAAAAGATTGAGGAGATAAAAAATTAGTAGGAACATCTAAAAATTATAAAAATAAGAGTGATGATATATTGATATATAAATGTGAATATATATGTTAATATAGGTATATGTATATATGTGTGGATCTAAAAAACTATACTATCCTTTCAAAGAACAATGGCATATTTGTCAAAGTTGTGCACCCATAAAGGCACAAAGGAAATCTCAATTCAGATCAAGGAAACAATTTCATAAAGAATGTTTTCTTTGTTCATAAGTTCATAAAATTAGGAATCAACTACTTTTTCAAGGTAATTTCATAGATGTTATTTAGGCTTCTGAGCAGGAAAGCAAAGTGATTACCAGCACTTTGGAATAGCACTCAATAAATTGTTTCTGTATAAATTATTGAATAAATGAAAGCTGAGGGAAAAACATTGCAGGCTTGAGAAAGTATGAGTTAAGAAAAACAATGCAGTTGAAAAAAAATTGGACTCAAGAAAGAAGGTAGAACACATTTTTCAAAATAAAGTTTTATCCAGAGGAGTATTAGAAAAATATTGTAAAATAACTTGAAGGCTAAAAACATTGGCTTTCAATTTATAATCTTTGAAAAACACTAGAAAATGTTGCAAAAGATATCACATAATGAAAGTGATTTTCAAAGCAGCCATAGTTTTCTTAGTGTTGTAGTTGTTGACCACAGAAATCTAGACCATTAAAAAGAAATGGAAACTCTGAGGTAAGTATTAATATATTTACAATTGTTTTCAAGCAAGCTTTACAATTGCATTCTAAGTTATGGTTGAAGATGACTTAGTATGTGGAGGTTACTTCTAATTTGTGCATATGGATGATAACTTACTCTTCTTTTCATTTCCAGGGCAGACACAGTGGCCAGTTTTTAGAAAGCACTTAATAAATGCTTGTTCAAATGGATTACCTTTAATTAAAATTAATTCAATTTAATAATTAAAGGTTTTCAGCACATTTTCAAGGAAAAAAACTACATAAATGTACTTATGCAAACTTTTGTGTTTTTTTTTTACATCAGATGGCTAATTGGATTGTGCCAAACTGACAATGTGGAAGAAATATATTGAACCATAAAGACTTACTTTGATTTTTTGAAGGAATATCATCATTCATGAGCAAACAAGTTTTATGAGTATAATGAAGAAGATGTGAACAAAGGATATAACCGGGAAAAGGGATGATGCATTTTAAATTTATAGATGTGATGTATTGCTGTCAATTTTATATCATTTTTAACATAGTGAATTTCAATGGATTCTATTTCATTGTCTTGCCAGAGGACAGATAACATATGCACATCTGGTGGTTTTTCATATTTTGCCATTTAGAGATTCAGAACAAATTTTCAGGAAGCTAAATCATCTTCTCAAAAGATGCAATTTCATTACTACTAGCATGTTTCTTGCTAATTGCCTTGAGTTCAATGCTAGATAATTTTAAATTTGGGCACTTAGACAAACATGTTTTCTGATGTTTGTTTCATGTTATTTACACTGAGTAGCTTTGGCAGTTTATACTTATATGATATCCAATACCAACTAGTTTTTTGCCATTATCTTGAACTTCTTTCCATTTGAGAGCAGTGTTGTTTTTCCAGAAGGCAATCTCATCAGAAATAACAACTTGCAGTTTACATTTGGCTAGTTCATACTTTTTCTTCAAGTTGGACTTTTCTTACCTAATGAATGAGGAAGAACAGTTTGCCTCTCTCCATCCCATAATTTCTCTTGTGCTCCATTCCAAAAGATAATTTGTGAATTATGGACATTCTCTGCTTCTTACTTATCTTCTTTGATAAGCACTGCTGAATAAAGATGACTATTTCTCCATCTTTTAACAGGCCTGAACATTTCTTCATGTGTGAAAATAGGTTGAGTTATTTTTCAGTGTTGTCATATTTTGAAGTTAGTAGACAAATTATTTACCTAGAACCCATTAATTTTGTAAAACTAATAAACAAATTAAAGGGTCTTTTTCCCAGTGGACTTTTTCCCAATGGAATTTACCCTTTACTAAGAGTTGATGGTGGGTAACACATAATAGGTATCTAGTAAATGTTTGTTGAGTGATGAATAATGGGGACGAAAATTTCATTTTACATGCCTAATGAAATCATTAGTACTAAGTATACTTGTATGGACATCTAAGCATCATCTCACACATATCATTAAATACATGTAAACAAAATAAATATCCCTGGACAAAAAATTCTGTAATATTATATTCTCCAGATTGAGGATTTTCTTATACCATATGTCTTAGTTTTCCAACGGACTTTTCAAAATGGCTTGTCTTAAACAGTGGGAATTTATTGGTTCATGATTTTGAGGCTAGGAGAATTCCAAATTGAAGCATCAACAAGGCAATGCTGGTGCTCCTTGGTCTTTGGTTTTTCTGTCACGTGGCAATGCACATGGTGATATATTTCCTTTGTCCTCTGGTTTCCTTTGACCTCCAGCTTCTTGCTCTTCCCATAGCTTTCTCTCTCTGCTGGAATTACATTGTGTTTATAAAGGACTCTAGAAATATGGATTAAAGCACAGCCTATTTTAGATGGCCACATCCTAACTAAAAACGAAATCTTCAAAACGAAATCCTGTTGGTTCTCCACAACAGGAATGGATTAGGATTAAGAACATGTTTTTTTCTGGGGTACATAATTCAACCTACCTCACCACCCTCACCACATACACTAATTTGCTATAGAGGATTAAGAACATGTTCATCGTTAGATATAGATTTATTTGATATATTTATGGTTGAATCCAATTTGCAACCATTTGGTTTTGAAGTCACAAAATGAGTTTAATCCTTTATGTCTGGTTTAGTTTGTCTAACAAAGGACAGCCCAGCTTGCTGTAGATTAACAATATTCAACATGACACTATGTATTGATTAACCATTCTACATGCACATGCCCGGAGCAATGTGTGGGAAGTTCTTATATTAATGAGTAGACCAAGTAAGTACTTCTATGATCTGGAGACCAGGTAGTTTGTCTCACGGAAGCAACCACTCTGATGTAGCTGATTGATGTCACTTTGGAACAAGGGTCCCAAGTTGCCCGAACATTCAACTGAAATTTGAGTATTCAGTGAAATTCCCCAATTTAAAATTTTGCAACAATTGCAATTAAAAAGAAAACGTCCCACAGGCCAGATGAATCCAAAGACATCCAGGTTACATAGACCTATAAGCTATGTTAATATGTAAGGAAAGTTCTATGGCATTGTAGGGAAGGGAGGTGTTTGATATGAGTGAATTTTCTAATTAACTAGGTTTGACTTTGGGGGTATTTCTTTTTTTTTTTGTTTATATTAATTTTTATTGGAAGATTTATAAACTTAAATATTTATTTTTCATCTTTAACAAATTGAATATATTTACTATAATTTATAGTCTGTAAGGTTTAGTTTTCTATTTTACCTACTGTTCTCCAGCTACAGTTTGTTTCATCTTTTGAGATGTTTTCTCTTGTTTCTCACCTTTCCCTTCAATGGATATGTTTCTTTTCACTAACATCGCTCCTTCTCAAACCCTCTGCAGTTTGGCACCTCTTTTATTGCTTTGCTCACCCCATTTTGTATTTAAAATACCCCTTTATTACTATTTGTCTTAGTTTACCAGAGCTGGTTATAACAAATAACACATAATGGGTTTGGCTTAAAAAGCAGGAATTTATTGATTTACAGTTTGGACCATCCAAGTCCAACCCTGAGATGTTGGCAAGGCTGTGCTTTCTCCTGTGGTCAGTAGAGTACTGGTGGATGGCAGTTCTCCCTCACATGGTGATATCTCTATTCTTTTTAAAAGATTGAAAAGGTAGAAGTCCCTTAAAACCTTAAGTTAAATATAAATATTAGAAGTCAACAATGTTGATTTTAAAATTGTATGTTTTCTAGTGTATATTATATGACATTAGCAAGCTATGGTTCCATTAGAGAGGAGTTAAATATTTATTATTAATGGAGACCTGCAGCAGCCAAATATTTTATTAATTTTAATGAAAATATCACTACTTGTTCTCAATGGATTTTCCATTTACATAGATAAATGATATTTTCCTAGTGTATCTAAAGCAGTTCAGGTCAATTCAGAGGGCCTAATACTAACAACTGGATAAGTGGGACATGCTCATTAAATGCTAATCATATGATTATAGTTGCCTTTTTTGCCACTTGGTTAGAACATAAATATTTCTTTTACACGTAACTAACAAAATAATGAGGTTATACTGAACAATTTATAGAAAAGAGATGAAAAGCTTACATATTACCATTTGGTAATTTCTCATTTTTAATGGGAAGGCACAGATAGAAAAATATGGTGAAGTCTCCTTTATATGGTAGAAATTTCTTCAGTGTCTAAATTGAGCAGCCCTTTAATACAGAGGATTTAAACCTCCTTTCCTTTTACCAGAGGGGTTCTTAACCTCTTTTGTTCTATAGACCCCTATGCCAGTCAGGTGAAATGAATACTACTGTAATTTATTTATTGTATGCATTCATAAGTGAAGGAAATGTTAGATTTCTATTAGGAGTCTGAGAAAATAAAGATAATAAGTTGATTTGTTTTTCAATTCAAGCTCCATGCACCCCTGGTTAAGAACCCCTGTTCTACCTCATGTTAACTTGCAGTCAGTGCTCAGGGGACAATCTCAGAAATGGAAAGGAGACAATTAAGATTTGAATTCAAATATTTGAATTCTTCATATAATAGAGAAGTTTATAAATCAGCATTCATAAGATATATTTATAAAGTTCAATATTCCCAGTCTTGTTAAGAGTTTTTAATATGATCAGGATTAGATAATACTCATGTATAACATCTATTTGTAGTCAGTCATTGGATTTGGAAGACGATCCTTGACTTAATTTGTTTGATGATGGGATTCTCATGATCCAAAACACTAAGGTGTTAGACCACGTGTCTATCAGTGCATGTCTAGAAATTCAGCCTGGAAGTCAAGACACAGAACGTCTTCCTCAGATACTCCAGACTCCTATGTAAAACATTCTTTTTTTATGGTTGAACTTAATGTAAGCACATCTGTTATTCATTAGTTATTCTCACTAAAGAATGGCCTTACATTGCTTCTTTAAAGTAAGTCACATTTAAAAGTGAGACAATTGCCACCGTCAGTGGTTTTTCTAATGTTGTTTTAGAGAAAATTGAACGTTAACGATTTAATAGGCTATCTAGCTTTTTTCACTTGACCTTTATGTTAATTTCCTGCCTCAGTTCTGCTCTTTTCCGGAATACAATAGATGCTTTCCAAGTCATATTTATCTTTCATTCTTGTTTCAATTTTTATCCATCCAGCTTTCCTCATCCTCTCAAGGACCTAGCAGCCCGAAGCACGTGGGCAGGAAAATCATCTGTATTTTCAAAGCCTCTTTCTGTTTCATCACTTGGTCATGTTAGACACTGCATACTTTTGACTTCTGTGACACCGCTTTCTCTCCAATCCCTTCCTGATTTCCTCAGCCTTCATTCTCATTCTCTTTTCCTAGCCTCCTCTCTTTAGCTACTTTTAATGTTGGTGTTTTCTATGATCCTTCCCTCTCTCCTCTTCCCAAATCACATTTTCCTTCTCCTTTGACCTCTCCTTGAGTTTTAAAAAAAATTCCACAAAATTCAACCTTACTAATGAATGCAGAATTCATAATGTTTACTGCTGTATCTTTCATGAGATATGGCTCTCTATCGCTGCTTCCCTCGGTCAAATCTAGATTGAATTTATTTTGTATTTAATTATTTGAGAACTTAATGTGTGTATATTCATTAATATTTTAGTTTAAGGAAATTGTTAAGGTAACAATAATCCTAAAGCCACAATACAGAATATATCAAACTTTCTATCTTGCTGTATTTTGTTTCCCAATTCACCCTTAGCCAAGCCTAGTTTTGTAATCCACCCCAGGACACAGAGGTTTTAATTGGCACCAGCATGATTTTGTAATATTTGGTCACAGGCCAGGCTCACCCTTATATTACTGGGACCAGGGGCAATGGGGAGGGCCAGTGGCAGGAGCTAGGCAAGTTGCTATATCCTGAGGACTTTTCATGCACAGCATCACACTGCAAGAGATGGCCGATTTACTTGTCAGGCCAGCAATAACCAAGGTTCTGTTCTAGCAACAAGCATAATTGTACAAGGTGTGTGTAACAGAAGGTCATGATTGAAATGCTCATGCTGCCACACTCAGACAATTGATTTTCAACCTCGAAAAAAATGTCATGGAAATCAGTGGTGAGAGATTTTTACTTGCCCTTTAGACTTTGACAAAACAGAATTTTCAAAGCTAATCTGCTTCAAGTTAAAACTAGGATTTTTTTTTTCCCTTCACTTAAGTATTGCTCCATGTGCCAGAATCAACCATGGGCAATAAAAGAGATGAAGTTATTAGTCTGACAGCAAACTGTCAAAAGATATTTGTGCTTCAGAATTCTTTACAAGTATAGGAATGACCTTGCAGATATGTGAGTGAAAGGCTGTGCCCTGTATTCTTAGGTGTTTACCAAATTGTCTGCTCAACATAGCTTGAGAATATGCTGGTGGCTTTCATATGCAGCTTGGGCTGGGTAACAAAAGCAATAATTAAAGTATTCCAAACAGAGAAAATAATTGATGTCCATGGACATCCAACCATGTTGTAAAGAACATGCCACACTTTGACGTTCCCTCGTGTTGATTCCAGAGGCAGCCCATTCCTTGGCTGTTGTTGTATGGGTGTGCAAACATACAACCTTTCTTGTTGATCTGGTAAATAGCAGAATATAAGTGTTATCTGAGTGAGGCCAAAAGCCCTGTTCTATCAAAACAGGGTTTTCTCATCAGCTGAAAACACAACAGTTTTAATTATCCATTTTAAAGGCCTCCCTCCTGGAACCATGAACACTTTCAATGAGTTAAAAAGTGTTATTATTTTACCTAACATATTTGCATAGGATGTTATACAAGACTCTGAAAGGCAAAGAATTGAAAAGGTTTACAAATATGGAACTAACCAGACTAGTGTTAGGGCAATATTGGGACAATGAGTCTGGGTTATTCCAAGCAACAGTGCTGGCTCCAAAAAAGGCACAGTAATCTGTCCACTGTAGTTTTTCAGCATTTAGTCAAGTGTTTCCTGACTTGAATTGTTTAGCATCAACTCCTTAATAGTAATAGACTGACAATTTCTTATTTCAGTTGATGTGTCTAATGGAAAAAAAATACTTTTCTCCCTAGAAATGTTAATATCATGAAAAACATTCTTCATGCTCTAATGAGAAGGTATAGGAATGACATTTTTTCTTGAAGTAATTGGTAAGTCCTGGGGGAAATTATTTTTAAAGAACTCAAACATTATTTTTAGGCTACCAATGTGTTGGGATTAAAAAATGCTTTCAAAGAAAGTGCGTAGTTTTTGTTTTGTTTGCATTATTTTATGTTTAATACCTTTGTATTTTACTTCTTTAATGGACTGTGATTTTTTTTTTCTTTTTAGTTTAGAAACATTTGCACTTTAATGGTCTCCCTGATTTCACAGTGTGCTAGCTCATTGTTTTCTTGGTTACTTGTATTTAGATCCTATTCCTTCTATGTGTTTATCTGCATCAGCTGATGTATAAGTAAATTGTGATACCACTTTTGCTCCTGTTTCAGTACAATGTGCCAGTGATTTTTTTTTTTTTTTTTTTGCCAGTTTGCACTCAAATCACCATGTGCTTGTTCCTATCACTGGGTGCTGTGTATGTGTGTCACTTAAGAATCCCTGTGTTGGGAGTAGATGTGACTTGCAGTTGAGCACCTGCTTCCCACATGGGAGGTCCTGGGTCCAGTTCCTGGTGTTTCCTGGAAAAAACAAAACAAACAACAAACAAAACAAATGATAAAACCAACTCAAGGAAGCTGATGTGACTCAGTGGTTGAGTGCTGGCTTCCCACGTAGGTCCCAGGTTCAATTCCGCCCCCTGGTACCTCAAAAAACAAAACAAAACAAAACAAAAAGCCCTGGGTTGAAATTTTTGATTGATCTTGAAATGGTCCATTCATCACTCATCATGTTTATAAAAATGTGGGGACAAAATGGGTTTTGTTTTGATTAGATCATAATTTCTTCAGTGATGTAACCAGTCAGTCAATTTTGGTTTTAGGACAAAATGTAAAATAGCAACTGACTTCAGTTTTTCCTATATTTTGGTAGATGGGGAGTCTGAGGAAAAATTTTTTATGAGAATATATAAAGTAAAAGGGTCTCAGATGAAAACAATGCTTTTCACTGAGACTTGGCTAATTGTGAATTTTAATTTATCACTAAAATTTGAAATCAAATTTACCAATATTGGTTATTTGGCTAAATGGCTTGTCTAACCACAACCTTCTTTTATCACATATTTACTGTGTCATGACTCCATGTTTTAAATGTAGAAATATTTCATTCTTTTCATGAAATCATCAATCATTTTAAGAGTTATTGTAATATTTTGATTTTGGAAAGAACATCAATCTGGGGGTCAAGCAACCTATTATCATTGACTGTTTGAGTATAATTCAATTTAACCTCTCTCAGTATGCATTTCTTCATCTGTGGAATGCTGGCTTGAAATTATCTGTGGATTATTTTCTAACTCTAATTTTCTAGGACTATTACAAATATTTTGAGGCATACCCTGATGGTGTTCGTGAATTTGTGACCTTATAATAAATCATACACTATATTCATTTAGTCTAATTCTAGGGCTTGGAACTATGGAGAGTTTTAAAATCTATATTACTACATACCATATGAAGCTCACAATAAATGCACTCGGACAATTACTATTTACTTTATAATGTTTCTCATATTTCCAAATGGTTGGTGGGTAGGAGGGTAGCAGGAATTGTGCAAAGATCTAACAGCAAAGAGAAGTGATTTGTCATGTCATCTCAGAAAACTGCTTTGAAAATGGCATCACAGATATTATTGGGTATCATTATGCCTCTCGTAAATGGCCATGTTGACTAATTTTTCATATTTATGACAGCCATGAATAGAATCCTGTTCTACAACTGACTACAGATTTTTACCTGAATGTGGCTATTTCAAAGGGATAAGTTCATGCGTGGAAGAAGCAGTCATTTAAGAAGCCTAGTCTTTTCTTTCTGAAAGGAACACAGCAGGTTGTTGCTGCAAATTTCATTCTATGCATGAAAGTTTGGAGAAAACTAATTTGTTAATGTTTCAAACATCATTTGAAGATTTAAATATATTTATCATAGGTCATTACTAGTAAATAACCATATGATTTATTATATGAAGTGGTTTCCATAAGATTTAGAAATACTTTCCTCTTATTGGCTACTTTTTTTGCAGACTTGCAAACAAAATGTGTATATTGCTGGTTTCCTTACAAGTAGGCAGGCATCCATATGCAGGGAATGTGTGATAATTAATTGAAAACACAATCTTATTATACAACATGTTTAAACATATTTCTCTTTTTCTACTTGGTATCAAAATGTTAAAATTATCTATTTTTTATAATAATTTTTTAAAAAGATATTTAGATTACATAAATGTTACACAAAAAATAATTGTGATATTCCTTCACATCAGCACCTCCATGATTTACAATAAGCTCCAAGGATCAGGTGGCATTGGAAGGGTACATGTTAAAATGTCTTTGTGATGCCGAAGGCAGCTCACCTCCATTAATAGCCTGGTCCAAAGCAGGTATTAGCATGTCTGTAAGTGACTATGGGAAGAAAAATGATCTTCTTTTCTGGAGAGTCTATCAGAATAGCTTAAACTGATTGTCATAGGTTTGATGAAGACATGAAAACACAGGATATCATGTGGGTATGGTTATGCAAAGTCATCTTGTATTTAAATATGAAACCATTATGTGTTCTGTTGTGTTTAAAGTTTTGGCATTTGGATGTGAATTTCCTTAGAGCATCCTCACTGGGGCTCAGTTTCCTGAGTTTTAAAAGGAAATTATTAAAGCCTTCAATGGGTCCCCACATTTTTAAAAGCAGCAGAATCCTTTTTTAGTACAAAATAAAATCATAAGGGAAGCTCCAATATATGAAACAGATAATGGAGAGCTGCTGAGAGTGATGTGTGGGTAGGGGTATGTGGAACCTGGTGGGTGGCATCTTCCCTCGCCACCCATGGAGCCCCTGGGTGTCTCCCCAGAACCACAGGATGTTGCAGACAAGGTTGAACATCTGTTAGGTGAGCTCTTCCATAAAATTCCACTGGCCCTATATTTTTTACATTAGTTCAGGCATGAGATTAAATTTAAATGCATCTAGATTTGTGAATTTCCTTTGACCAAATTTTTGCTCTAGACTTTCTGAGATGAAAGAAATGCACAGTAACGAGTTGGAGAGTGGACTTTGGGGCCAGAATGCCCAGATTCATCTCTCACTCCTTAACTTACTAATTGTGTTACCTTGGATGAGCGAGTTAACTGCTCTGTATTGCATCTATGCCCCAGAGGGGATGATATATTCTGCCTTACAGGGTGGTTGTATTTATACACTTGAACATAGAGAACAGTATCTGGCACATTTGTGTATGCACTTTGTTTTAGCTTGCCACAGGCTGCCAATGCAATATACCAGAAATATATTGCTTTTTATCAAGGAAATTTATTAGGGTGAAAGCTTACAGTTCCAATGCTATGAAAATATCCATCATCAGAGACACTGTTTCACCAAAGGTGGGCTGCTGGCAAATCCTGGAGTCTGGCCACATGCGAGGCAAAATGACCACTGATCTCTGCCTTCTCCTCCAGGCTCACTTTCTTCCTGGGATTAGCTCTGGGCAATCAGGCATATCTCTCGTCTCTCCCCAGGCCTCATCTCTTCAGCTTCTGCTGCTCTACAGACTCCCACCTCTGGCCTCTCTTTCAGCCTCTCCAGTTTCTCTGTCTTTCTGCAGATGTAGGTGATCCCAGAGTACTCCCTCATAAAGCAGGATAAAAACGGCTGCAACTCTCTTTCCCTGTGTCTCCGTTTGTATAAAACTCCAGTGAAAGTATTAAGACCCACACTGTGTCCCACAATGGAATCAAAGACCCTTAACTGAAGTGATCTAATCAAAAGTGAACTAATCAAAAGATCCCTCAACTAAATCTTTAACCAAAAGTTCCCACATAAAATAGGTTCACATGCACAGGAATGGGTTAGCTTTAGAACATATTTTTATGGGGTCCACAAAAGACTCAAACCAGGATACATTCATTAAAGGTTAGCTGTTAATTTTTTTCCTTCTATAACAAGTTGCTCACTAAGACAAACAGCAAGAAGAAGAACCAGAAGCTCCTTGTGCCAGCTGTTTGTATAGAAAATCCTGAATCTGCAAACACATCTGAGAGCAGGGGCCTGGGGTAGAGGGGACAGTTCTCCCAGGCTGGCTAGGTCTAAGCAGGCAGATGCTGAAGCGGGCTTCAGGACTCAGAATCCAGAGAATGGATGTATAGTTGACACCTCCTGGGTAACATAATAAGTGCTTGGTGCTGTGGTGAGATGTTTATATGCTGTTGTGGTTTGAATCGTGTCCTCCCACAAAGACTGTTCAAGTCCTAACCCTTATGGATATGAGCCCATTTGGAAAGAGGATTTTAGAGATCCTGTCAAGGTGAGGCCAGACAGAATCAGGGTGGGGCTTAATCCAATTTGACTGGAGTGTTTATAATCAGAGGATATTTAGATATAGTAGGTGGAATGAGGAGGTGATGAAAAGAGAGAGTTTGCCACGTGACAGAGGCAGAGATTGAGTTATGGATTGCTGGCAAGCCAAAACCAAAATGCTACTGATTTTAGAGAAAGCATGGCTTGCTGACACCTTGATTTTGGACTTTTAGCCTCCAAAACTGTGAGACTATAAGTTCCTGTTGTATAAGGCAACCAGTCTGCGGTATTTTGTATAGAAGTCCTGGTAAACTAAGACATAGGTAGTTATGTGTATATATGTGTGTGTGTGAGTGTGTGTGTCATCTCATTTAATTCTCAAACAGGAAAAATTAAATGGGAAGATGCTGTTATGATGTCATTTTTCAGAAAAGGAGACTGAAGGATCAAGAATTTAAGTAACTTTCTCAAGGTCATATAACCAATAAAGGGACAGCAGACATTTGCATCCAGTTGTTTTTAATGAAATAGGTTTACAGTGAATTTTGAGTGCTCTTGAAAGATGGATCTAAGGCAGTGAGTCTTGTTCCTGGGAGAACTTGGAGGCACAAGCCAAAACCCAGAGACTGAGAACTAAGATAAGTGCAAGCCTCAGTGCAGGGAATAAAGCAGAGATCAGAAGATTAGAAACCTGAGGACATTCAGGTCAGACTAGCAGCAGGACTGACTCAAGGCTGATTACGTCCTGGAGCTCCTGCAGTTTTCTCTGTTTTGAAAACATTTGTTCTAAATACATGGAAACAGGGAAATACACTTATGCAAAAACATATACACACATATGCCTGTTTAGTTGGTGAGGATTAAATGGCTATGTCTTTACATGGATTAATTTGAGAAGTATTTATTAATTACCTAGAGTGTCTATGTGCTCAGCTCTGTGTCAACCCCTTGCTATAAAACGGTTAGAAAAAAAAATGGTACACTCTTTCCCAGAAAGTACAATTCATATGGGAGAAAGTAAACCACCAAATGTTTACAAATAACTGTACTGCAGACTTAATCTTAGAAAGTGGGTGCTGAAATTGAAATCTATAATAGATGCCAGAGATGCTTTCCTTGTGCAATGGCTCAGAAGTCCAAGTCTGAAAAGTGTTTAGGAGCAAGTAGGTGAGAAGTTGGGGTATGTTCAGGTAAATCAGAGGGGAGTGAGGAGTCAGAGAGCGTGGCTGTTTAAGGAAATGTTAGAAAGTACCTAGGGTAAGGGAACTGAGAGGAGATGGGGCTATGGAAGACATGAGCTAAACCCAGAAATGCCTCATTTACATGCTGTATTCGTCAACCAAAGGGGTGTTAATGCAAAGTACCAGAAATCTGTTGGTTTTTATGAAGAGTATTTATTTGGGGTAAAAGCTTACAGTTACAAGGCCCCAAGAGTCCAACTCAAGATTGATTTCTCACCCAAAGTCAGTTGCCATGTGTTGAAGCAAGATGGTGGGCCTCATCTCTCCTTCCTTAACTGCTCAGGTGCTCTGTTCTCTTTGGCTGCAGACTATCAAGTGAATGGCTCATCTCTTCCCAGGGCCACAGGATCAAAGTCCTCTTCAGGTTATCTATGGAGTGCTCTTTCTTTTCTCACATATCTGCTTCTGTCTCTTTGAGTGAGTGTCCGTTTATATAGCCCACCAAGAGAGCAGGGTTTAAACCCTGAGCCACCCTAATGACATGGTTGAATCAAACCCCTAATCTTGATTTAATCAAGTAAATGTAAACCTTTTTAATTTAAAACAATCAAAGGGTATCATGTCCAGAGGAACAGACCAGTTTACAAACATAATATCTTTTTTTTTTTTTTGAATTCATAAATAATCTCAAACTGCCACACATGCATACTAAGAATTTTACTTTTTATTTTAAGAGCAATAGAAAGCCATTGAAAACAAGGGAGTATTATAATTAAACTGGGATTGAAATTTGCTTTCTAAACGTATAAGTAAAACTGAAGGGGCAAACGTGAATGGGAGAACCAAGTGGTTCTCTCAGTGAAGGCAATAATTCCCTAGTGTTACAGTTTTCTAGCTGCCAAAACAAAGACCAGGCAATGAGGTGGCTTAAATAACTGTAATTTATTGGCTTATGGTTTTGAGGCTAGGAGAAACCCCAAATCAAGGCATCATTAAGGTGATGCTTTCTGCCAAAAACACTGTGGTATTCTGGGCTGGCTGCCAGGGATCCTTGGTCCTTGGCTTTTCTGTCACATGGCAGTGCACGTGGCATCCTTTCCTGGCTTCTCCTTTCTCCTCCAGGTTCCTTTGATCTTCAGCTTCAGGCTGCTCCCTGTGGCTTTCTCTCTTTCTATAGCCTTCAGTAATAGGATTAAGAACCATTCTAATTCATTTGGTTCACACCTACTAAAGCAACCCATCAAAAGCCCCATTTAGAAGGGTTCACACCCACAGGAATGGATTATGTTTAAGAAAATGCTTTTCTGAGGTACATAGCTGCAAACCACCACTCTTGGCATGGTTCAGGATGGTGCCTATGCTTTCAGGGGTGCAATGTTAGGGAATAGCCTTCACAGTACAAACTGAAACCAAGGGCTTCCTGAAGACAGATCTCAGCCTCCTCCCCGGAAGATTCATGAAGTTTCTGCTTTCTGCTCTTTGGCTATACAGATATTATCAGCTATTTTCTTTCACTTAACAAGAAGGCAGTTCCCTCAGGAAAGCTGGCAAAGGGTTCTCTCCTCTGCCACTTTGACAATTGCCCACACAGCACAGCAGGATCAAGGCCAAAATGAAAGTCAAGCCATTAGTTCATTGGGGGTGCATAAGGTGTTGTCCAGCTGACTGTAAAACTAAAAGGTAATGCCTGCGTGATCACATTTTCACAACCCAAAAAGAAGAGTGTCTCTTTCTGTGTCCTTGTCACATCCTGCAGGTACCTCACTGCTTAGGTACTTTTTACTTTATAGGAGATAATAAATTGAAAATTTGATACCATCTTCTGATCAGTCTTTTGCACAACTTTTCTTTACTTTTGTATTTTATTTCTTTTAATACTAATTAGTATCATCTTTTCTTACAAAAATATCATTTCATATTTTCTTACAAATTTCTTACAAAGCTCCTATTTTGTCTTAATTGTTTATCCATTAACTGCATAGACTGCACTCTCTCACAGAAAGACACATTTTTTCAAGCCTGGTGGACTGAGTCTTGCTCTTATATTGATGCATCTTTTATGCTAAAGAATATTGGATATATATAGCAGATACTACTTCAGATTCATTGTGTAAAACACATTACTCTGTTTTATCATAAATATTATATACCCTGGATATTTCTATGCCATTTATTGTCAACTGAGATATAAAACAAAATATAATTTTAAAAAATTCAAGGTTTAAAATTTTAAAGATAATTCCTATATAAGAATGAAAAATGCATATATGGCTGTTATTAAGTACTATTGAAGTTTCTTAATTCTGGGCTTATGCTGAAATGAAAGAACTGACAATATTTATAGCAATTAAATTTCATTTTCAGCACAGCTTCACATTTAAATATAATTTCTTAAGTTTCTCACTAATATGCTGTACTTTGTTTTTTATGTAATAGACCTGAATTCAGAGGTAACACATATTTTAAAAAAATCATATGAGAAGGAGAAATTACATTCTTCCATATGTAGTAAATTAAGTGTGGAAAGAAATATCAGTGATGCTGTAGTGTTCAAGCCCTGGGACTTAGACATAAGTCAGTGCTAAGGTAATATCTAAGTAAAGTCTATTATGGATTCCTTTATTACTATATATCTGATATACCCAATGCTTATTTGTGTTGATGGAAGTTGAGGTGCTAGGAAAGTCGAAGCAATTTTTAGAGGGCGTGTGTACCAATTCAAATGCATGGTGTTTTAGTTTCCTTGACTGCTCAAGCAAATACCATGTAATGGGATATCTTAAACAATGGGAATTTATTAGCTCAGTTTTCAGGCTAATAGAAAATCAAAATCAAGTTATTGTCAAGGAGATGCTTTCTTCCTCAAAACTGGCATTCTGGTTCTGGCTGCTATTGATCCTTGGTATTAGGCTCCTCTATCACATGAGAATGCACATAGAGGCCTCTCCGGGCCTCTCCCTTCAATTCCAGTTACATCCATCTTCAGCTCCTTGCTGCTCATTACTTTCTCTCTCTGTCTGAATCTCGTTCTGCTTATATAGGATCCCAGTAATAAGACAGAGACCCATCTAAATAAGGGGTTGGGTCACACCTTGACTGAAGTAACCTCATCAAAAAGTTTTGCTTATAATGGATCCACACCACAGGAATGGATTAAATATAAAAACACGTTTTTCTTGAGTACATACCTCCAAATAACCACATATGGGGAAATTAAAAATTATAGAAAGATGAAGGAACATGACAACCTTGGTGACCCCTATTTCTTTGGATTGCTCTGTCTAAGAACAAATGCCAAAAGCTGACCTGCAGAATATTTAAAGCTATTTTTGAATTAATTTTCAACACTTGAAAGCCAGGAGTTTTTAATAATAATATCTTTTTTTTAAAAATGGGAAAATATTAAGCTAACAAAAATTAATCAATCAAGGTATGACTTGAAGGTGCTAAAATTGCTGGTCTTAATTTTGTTCCATTGCTACATTCTTTCACCTGCCTAGCTCCTATTGAACTTCCTATTTAGAAATTACTTCATCTTCTTAAGGGGGTTTCCTGGGTTCTTAACCCTACTAAGGGTTGCCCTGTTGTACCAATTATAGTAACTATTTTAGAGAATCTCTCATCATTGTGTAGACTCCTTCAGAACAAAAACCATGTTTTTTATTCCTAACTCTATCCAGAGAGTAAATTACAATACCTAGTCTAGCATGGGCAATACATATTGTATTTGTAATTAGATTGAATAAATTTATGAATGAAAGACAGATAAATAAATCATTTTCCATTGGTGCTACAAAAAATAAGTCTAGTCCATTTTATGCAAATAACTCTATATATATTTGGAAATAACTACCTTGTCTTCTCTAGATTTTGCATTCTATACAACATTTCTCACAAGTTTTTCTTTCTGTAGTTCATTCATACAACAAATAATTTTTAAGTGTCTTATATTGATGTTCCATATAATGGAAAGATACAAAATATTTAGTTCATGGACTCTATGCTTGTGATTTAATACAGGCAAAGTGTGATTAAATTCCACATGAAGGGACAAACAAAATGTCATAGGGTTCAGAAGAAATATCAATCATGTATTTTTGGTGAGGCAATATAAATTATCATGAAATTAGTATTAGAATATACCATTTAATCCAAGAGTTGGTAAATGTGGAGGAATTTTTTAAATCTATTAAGTATCCATAGATGAGAAAACACCATTGGCAATAGGTATGGATATGAATAAAATAGAAAAACACATTTTCAGGTAGTTGGAGAGGTCTCAGTGTTGCAGAATCATAGGTTTTGTGAAAGGTGTGGGGGTGAAGGCAGATAGGAGGAAATAGTTGAGGAGGTTGGTTGAGTCATAAAACATCAGAACTTAAGTTTCAGGCTATGGAATTTATACATAATTTATCTATAATATTAGGAGATAAGAGGAGGGCTGAGAAGGTATACTGATGCTTAATTTATGTGGACGTTTTAATTAACTTGTCTGTAAGAGTGTGGAAATGGATAGATTTTATGGTAACGCATTATAGAGAGTAGAACTAATGCAGCTGGCCTATTGTAATTTATTTTTATTTTTATTTTTGGGGGGAGGTAACGGGGATTGAACCCAGTACCTCGTAGTACATGGGAAGCAGGTGTTTAACCACTGAGCTACATCTGCTCTCCAATGAGTGTTGTTTGTTTCATTTGTTTGCTTGTTTGTTTGTATTCCTTTTAGGAGGTACTGGAGATCAAACCTGGGACCTTATATTGGGAAGTAGGTGCTCAACCACTTGAGCTACATCTGCTCCCCAAATGAGTACTGTAATTTTTAAATAAAATTTAAAATTCTCAGTTTCAACATATTTAAAAGCTCTTTGAGGTCCTCAATAATTTCTTAGATTATACAGGGTTTTTGAGATCAGAACATTTGAGAAACACTGGTATGCTGTGTTTTGCCTGATTTCTTTTCTTTATTTCTGTGTCAATTAGCTTGCTCTTTCATTTCTATCCTCTCTGTCCTTTACTGTGCTTTCAAAATTGTCTATTTACTCCAGAGATGCTTCCTATGTGAATGAAAGGGTTTTCTTTTTTCCACTTATATTTTGCTCAGCTATAGGCAAATATATTTTACACAATACATGAATTGAATAATTTTATAAATATCTGTAATTAATGAAAGAAGAGATAGCAAATCTAAACAGAATATACCAGGGAGAGAAAAGGAGTTGTCAAAGATCAGAGCAGATAGTCAGCTGGCACTTGACTATGGCTGTACAGTTTGTGGACTATTCTGTATATCAATCCCATGAAAGAGCTAACCCAAACAAAACATGTGAACAAATGGTTTTCCATGGAAAACTATCACACCTTTAAAAGACAACACAATACCAATTCTGTTTAAAGGTTTCAGGCCATAGAAAATGAAAATTATTGTATTGTTTTTAATGAAACTAGCATAATCTTGAAAACGAAACACTAAGAATACATTAACACCAAAAAAAAATCAAGTTTATCTCCATGTCTGTGCAAAAGCTCATTAATAAAAATAAATATAATGAAAAATCCTAAAACTCCAATTGCATGCTTTAAAAATATAGAATATAGTCAAGTGATGTTTATTCCAGACATTCAAAGATGGTATACTAAAAAGAAAGCTATTCATGTACTTTAGCATATTAGTGAGTTTAGGAGAAAAATCATATATATGTTCTATAGATGTTAAAATGGCATTTGGTAAAATCCGGCATCCATTCTCATCAAAAACTTGTAATAACCTAGGTCTGAATTGCTATTGTTCAACATGATAAAGCAGATCTACTGAACTCATTAGTCAAAATCTTGCTTAATGTAGAAATGGTATAAATATTTTCATTTAAAAAAGGACTAGTCCAAGTATATTCACTATCCTCAGTTTCGGAGAGATAAATCATGACAATTAGCCAAGAGTAACAAGAAAAAGTAAACAGAAAATTTCTGAAAAAGATCATATATATATATATATATATATATATAGAGAGAGA